>SDVU01000046.1:13037-24704 GCA_016256075.1 Dictyocoela muelleri | reverse complement strand
GCCGAGATGCGTCGCCGCACTCATCCCCACACCTAGGAGAGTCCCTTCTGCTTCATTGTCATATTAGACCAAGTCTTTATCAGCTATACCACACTGGAACAACTGTATATTATACTATAATTATATAGTTATACCTGCTTAATGTCATTCCCTCATTATTTATTGATGAGTGACGTCAGCGAGATTCAAACCATGATTCTTAAATTTTACATTAAAGAGTGTTAACCACTGATCTATCTGGCCTAAAAATTAATTTAATAAAAAAATTTTAATACCCCTATGATATTATATTTTCTTTATTATTTCCATAGTACAAATATGCAAAACTCAATCTTGAGTATTTGAAGTTTATAATGTTAATAATTAGAAATTTTGTAATAGATTTCAAGACCATTGAGTTTTTGATAGATTTTAAAAATTAAATATTTTGATTTTTTTTAAAAAAATCAATTTTGCTTCCTCTACGGACTGTGACAATAAATAAATTTCACAAAATCAAAAGTCTAAAGAAAATATAAAATACATAAAAATGAATTAATATAATTACAAGATTATATGTGATAATAGTAAAAAGTATTGTAAATTTAGCAACTCGAATTTTGAATCAATGCTATCTCTAAATCATGAATTGGGTCTTGTTCGGTATTATGCCCACCACTAAGAGTTACCTTGGATTTTATTTTTTATTTTTTTAATTTTCAACCGTTAATGGTTTAAAAAAATAAAAAAATATTTAAAAATTTATTTACAGGGTATTTCAAGCTTATATGTATTACATTTCATTTTTATATTGTAGCACTCACTAATTCAGCTACAAATCATGATGAAAATCATAAAGAGGCTGATGGTATTGTTTTATATGACAGGAGGGAAAATTGATAATTCAGCTGGTTCGAGATGATCAAAAAAATCAAATAATAATAAAAAATCACAATTCTACGTTTTAAGATCAAAAATAAGACTCTAGATCAAATATAAAAATCAACAAAAATTGATAAAAAAAGCATAAATGAAGTCGCATTATCACACCCATGCACAATTGGGATAAACATTCAATAAAGTATTATAATAAATCTCTTTTAGTTTTAAAATTTAATTCGGATGGATACCGCAATATGTACAACATTTTATTTTTATATGTACAACATTTCATTTTTATATGTACAACATATCATTTTTATATGTAAAACATTTCATTTTTATATATACAACATTTCATTTTTATATGTACAACATTTCATTTTTATATGTACAACATTTCATTTTTATATGTAAAACATTTCATTTTTATATATACAACATTTAATTTTTATATGTAAAACACTTTATTTTTATATGACATTAAAATTTTGTGATAAAAACAATAGTCTGGAAAAAATTATATAGCAAACATAAAAACTGAAACATGCCTCGTAAACATTTTAAATCTTTAATAAAAAAAATCTTAAATTATCTGTTATTAATTAAATAAACGTTTCTCCTCTCTTAGCCTTCTCAAGCCAATTTCTCATATTTCTATAGAATCCTAAATACTGACGTGAATAATTGTTAGCAATAGAACAAACATTATCAATCAGATTCTCTATTGTCATCTCAGGGTATGTTAATTTTGCTGTAACAAATTTTGATTTTAACATTGAAAAAAATTCCTCTATTGGGTTAACTTGAGGAGTATGTGGGATGTTAAATTTGTATATTATTCTTTTTTCTTGCATAAACGATAATACGTTATTTGTTTTATGAATTCTAGCATTATCCATTATTAGAATGCTATTCGGGTTTTATAAAATATAGAACGAGTACACGCTCGATAAATCTCAAAAACAAATTTGAATTATATGATTAGGTCAAATATTAATATCCAATGATGCCCCTTGAATTTATAGCGCAAAGTAAACTTCGGTTAGCTTCCCTGTTCGCGGATACAGTAATATACGCCTTACTGTTTTTAGGTGAATAACCATACGACCTTTTAAAATGATCATTAAAACCGGTTTCGTCAAGAAAAACTTGATTTTAATCAGAAATTCGGCTTATTTCCGGTGCAAAACTTTTTCTTTCATTAATTCTTTCAAAATAATTTCTTTCATTTGGACAGATGTCAACCTTTTTCGTATAAGGCCAACTTTTCTTGTTTTGAGACAAATTGTAGGAAGAGATAGACAGTTTGTGTGAATCGGCGATTATGGTTTTTACTTCTCCTTGAATTATAGAATTATTTAATGAAAGACTGTTATATATGGCTTGCTCTGATGGAGAAAAAAAAAGAGAATTTATTTCCTTACAAGTTTGGCTTCTTTTTTTCTCTAGCAGATTGGAAATTTAAACCATCATCATGATCCAGGAGAATCTTTCTTACATTATGTCTATGAAGTTTAGTTATAACTGATATTCGTCTTACATTATGACCATCTGTAATATACAAAGATATTACTAAATCTCCCAGCTCTCTGGTTATCGTTTTTCTAAGTTTTCTCTTCATTTTAGGGATGTAAATTTTTTTTTAAAAATGTAAATAAAAATGAAATTTTGTACATATAAAAATGAAATCTTGTATATATAAAAATGAAATGTTTTACATATAAAAATGAAATATTGTACAAATACAAATGAAATGACGTATATATAAAAATAAAATGTTGTATATATAAAAATGAAATGTTGTACATATAAAAATGAAATGTTGTACATATAAAAATGAAATACCCTGTAATAAAAATATTTATAATTTATTTATCGAATTGGAAAGATTTTATTTTAATTAAATATAATCAAAATTTAAATTAAAAACAACGTTAAACACTATAAATAAATTAGATTTATTTGAAAATATTAATTAGACTTTTGAAAAAAAAATGCCCAGAAATATCGACAATATTGTTTCCTTGAGGAATTTTTGCCTAAGAGTAAATTATTTTAACCACTCATAAATTTCATTTCTTTTTAAATCATGTTGTTTTATTATTCCGAATTTAATTATGGCCGATAGACTTTCAATATTTTGATATGTGTGTCATCTGGAGCCTTAAATCTTCTAGAATGGTTAACTATATTATGATTTTCATCCTAACCGTTTGCAACAGAAGAATATTATGAAACTTCATTGGTGCAAAAACAGATAAAAAACATTAATTATATTCTCAATAACAGCTGTCAGTGTATTTACTGTCTATTTTCCACATTTAAACTAAAATATTTCTCTAGGGTGTATTATCGATTATACCAAAAATACATACTGTATTTGTAAATTCATCATCTGCGCTATTTGGTGTTCTTATGATTTTTATACGACATAAAAACGTCCATCTGCCTCCACACATTTATTATACCCACAAAAAACTATCTATTTGTTATTTATCTTTTTTAGTCTCACCTCTTAATAACTTGCGAGCTTTAGAAATGGGTTCATTAGATATATTTTCTAACAAACCTTTTATTTGATAATAACTCATATTTAGAATTAGCAAATATAGTAAAAACAAATTCTGATTTATTTTTATTTTATAATTATAAGAGGCCTTCTTTCGCGAGGTTTTTATAATTACAAAAAATAATAATCAATATTATATTACGTGCTGACAACGTGCATAGCTGCCAACCCGGAGAGTTATCTCAAACAGTGGTCTTCAGACCTTTGGTTCTTGGTGTTCCAATAATACGTAATTCCTAAGCTACCCAGAAATCCAGCTGTATACGCGATTTTCGTTTTATCAATGACTCGGCAGGATACAGGTAGTAATTGGCTTTTCATTAATTTTTATTTTCACTACTTTTTGCCGAGATGCGTCGCCGCACTCATCCCCACACCTAGGAGAGTCCCTTCTGCTTCATTGTCATATTAGAACAAGTCTTAACAGCTATACCACACTGGAACAACTTTATATTAAAGTATATTTCTATAGTTATGACCACTTAATGTCATTCCCTCATTATTTATTAAAGAGTGACATCAGAGGGATTTCGACCACGATATTTAAATTTTACGTTCAAGAGTGTGGCCATTGAGCTATTTGATCCCATTTATTTTATTGTTAATTTAAATTGTTTTGATATTCATGAAAGTCATCTTATTATTGTATGTAATGCTGGACAATATCATGATTTAGTAATTAAAATCAACCTTATAATTATAAAAATCAAATATTTTTGTTTAAAAAATAAATTTAATAAAAACAAATTTTAATTAAAAAAATCATTTTACCTTTAAATTTTTTTATTTTCACTACCCCTACTTACCTTGTGGAGAAGAGAAATCTTCGTATTCATTTCAAACAATGAATATTGTCAGCCACTGGCGACACCACCAAATTTTTTTAGTAGATGTTGCGTTCGCGTAACATCTTTATTTATAAGTTTATATGACATTTAGTCACGTTACACCTCATCTTTTTAATTATTTTATCAATTTAAATTTAAATTTTTCAAAATTAAAAAATCAGCATTTCAATTATTAAGCAGTTGTCACCCATGGCTTCGCGAAAATCATCTTCAGAATTAAAAAATTTGATAAAAGAGAGAAAAAAATCAATAGATGAAAAAGAAACGAGTATAATAAAAAATGATTGTAAAAAAATAAAAAAGAAAAAATCAATGAATGATTCACCAAAAAAGTATAAAATAGGGTATGATCTGGAAGAAAAAGAAACGATGGAAAAAAATCGTAAAAAAGATAATAAAATAATAAATAAAACTAAAAAGAAACAAAAAGAAACATTAAAATTGACGATCAAAGGCCTTTCAAATGCCAATCTGTCGGCTGAAGATATCTATAAAATAATTTCAGATATTTCAGGTAAAAATCCTATTTCAGTAAAAATTTTTGAAGAAAAAGAGACGATCGGAATTGCCGAATTTGAAAATAAAGAGGATGTTCTTGAAGTTATTGATCTACTTAACAATATTGAAATAGATGGGGTGATTTTGAATATTGAAAGAAATAGTAATAACGAATATTTTACAAGTGCACATCTGATTGATGAATGTTATGATTGTAAATCTTATTTATACGAAAAACATAGAGGTCGTGGGGAATACCTTAAAAGTCTTTTTGAACGCGATGATGTTTCAAAGGATGAAATTGATAACCTTATCGATATTGATTCCGCAGAGAATGTGAATATTATTTTAGATACGACAACATTTTCTGACAAGATGTTTGATGAGAAGAAAAAAGAAAAACAAAAAATAATTTATGGTAGTGATGATAAAAATGACGATATGATACCAAAAGATAATAAAAATAGTAATTTAGAAAGGAGTAATCTTAGTAAAGAATCAAAAATTAAATCTAAAAATAGGAGGAATGATGAGTTAACAAAAATCGAGATTACTGATTCTATCAAAAAGAATTCAAAAATAAATGAAGAAAATATTGATTTTGAAATTGATTTAAATGACAGGAGATTTGATAAATTATATAGTTCAGAAAAATATCGACTTGACCCGAGTCATTCACTTTTTAAAAAATATAAAAGTAATAAAAAAATCCTTGACGAAGTGAGGACAAGAGATAATTTTAAAGAATAAAAATAATTTCTAAAATACTAAAATTTCATTAAAAACAAGATTTTCAAAATTTGTAATATCAATCAAAATTTTGATTTTTTTTTGTCATAAAAAATTCTTTTTCAGCTTTTCATTTTTAAAACGATAAATAAATTTTTTTGCGTAAATATTGATTGACAAGTATGATTTTTTCTTATACTATTGCCTGAGGGTTACATATGGATAAAATACAACGTATAGGACAAATACAAATCTAAATTTTGATATATTTGTGAAGTTTTAGAAATAATGATTGCAATCATTTACTAAACTAAAAATAAAAACACTATTTGATGTAAAAAAAGTATCGAAACATTTTCTTTTTAGCAATAAAACTTTTATTAAAGATATTATTGTATACTGAGAACATCCATAGTTGCCAACCCGGAGATTTGCCTCTAACCTTGGTATTTATACCTTTGGGTTTTCGTGTTCCCTTATTTGTCATTTCTAAGCTATCCAGAAGCCCAGATGTTACGCGATTTTTGTTTTTCAATGACTTAGCAGGATACGGGTAATTATTGAGGTTTTCATGAATTTTATTTATTTGTTTTCACTGCTTATTTTAGCGAGATGTGTAGCCTCTCTAATTCTTACACCTATGAGCGTTTTTGCATAACTAACATATTAGACCAAGTCTTAATCAACTATACCACACTAGAACAACAATATATTATCTATAATTCCATAGATATTGACCACTTAATGACGATCACAATTTTTCATTAAAGTGAAGTCAGTGGGATTCAAACCAGATACTTAAGTGTTACAATAAGTATTGTTTATCACTGAGCTAGTCGTCCCTTTATTCTAGATTTAACAAAAAATATCACTCACGATTATTACACGAACGCCTTCAAAGATTTTTTTTCTTAATTATTGTTATTAAATTAACATCCTTCTTACTTTTTAAATAATAAAATTGCAGCATTTGTCACAATAAATAGTACTGTTCTATTTAAAAAAACAACTATAATGCTAGTAAAGAACGCATAGAGAGATAAAATACAAATTAAGATGGTATGTATTTATGTACGGAGATCCCCACAATGTTTTTATTTTCTTATAGGAAGCATCTTTTAAAGTTTATATCACTCTAACCCTTTGGGATCGTTGATCAAACTTTAAAGGATGCTTCCTAGAAGAAAATAAAAACATTGTGGGGATCTCCGTACATAAATACAAACCATCTTAATTTGTATTTTTTCTCTCTTCGCATTCTTTCTAAACAAAAGCAATTTTTTAAAATTTAATTAATGACCCATATTAATTTAAAATTAATGGATAAAATATTTTTTAATTGTGATGATATTCTTTAATCATTAATAAATCTTAAGCTATTATCAGCCACAAATAGATGTTTAAAATGGAATGAACCTCTTTTTTAAAAATTATAAACTTACAATGCTTAAATACCGGTGTTCTCGTAACTTCTGTTAATTTAGGCAAATTTAAAATTTAAAAATTAGAAATTTTGGCGTATTTTGATTATATTTACTCTTTAATGTCAGTTATTAATAAAAAGCAGATTATTCTATTTTATAATTTATCAAATACCACAGTAATGAAATTAAATTATGAATTAAGATGCAAAAATCTAGCTCTAAAAACATATTTTTTTATATCACAGTGTTGTTTTGTGGCACTCGATTGTTCACATACCAACAATATTGGTAGTTTTTTTGTTGAATTTGAATATTAAAATAGAAAATAAAACGTGTTAAAAGATGCAGTTCGGATAGTTGTAATGTTGAATAAATTTAAAGCGAAGGTATATTTTATTTGTGTAGGATGCCAATTTTAAAATATATTTGTGGATACTTTAATAAATTTTTCAATTGGATTGGTTTTGATTAAATTTAATTAAAAAAATAATAATTTATTAATTTATTTAAAATTTATTTTATATAAAATTTCAATCCAAGCCCCCCCTTGATAGTAGACATCTTTATAAACAAGCCCCGAACAAAATATAAAACCCCGGGTTGCCTAAAAACTCCCATATGGCGTCTATAAAATTATTATTGGAATAAAAAAACCCTTTAGGGCACTTTAATAAAAACCTAGTTTGGCCATAAAGCTCTATAGTGACCTTAAAAAATGCCCAAATTGCCAAACAACTCCGATGAGCACGTAAAAAACATTAAATTTAGCCACGACGCCATGGGACAGAAAATGCCTAAATTAAGCAACAAAATCTATAGTTCTTTTTATAAAATGCCTTGATACTAAAAAAAACCGTTTTGGTAATCTTGGACCGAAGGTCAAATTCGGCCGAAACGTCTTATCTAAAAAATACACTTTTGACGAAAAGGGTGAGTTCTTTATTTTTAAAAATCATATTTTTAAACAATTTAAGAAATATCATTTTATTAACCAATTTAAAAAAACATATTTTTGAACAGTTTAAATAAAAAATTATATTTTTAAACAATTAAAAAAATAAAAAAAATCGATTGAAAAATTTAAAAGAATTTTTTAATTAATAAAATAAATTTAAATTTTTTTCTCAGAATTACTGAAATCGTAAACAATTGAAATTGATTTAATAAATAATAAATCGAATTTATGATAATTTTAAATTATTCTTTTTACAGGGTTATTCAAAAATATAAATAATAAATTCAAAGATGTAAATAATAAATTCAAAAATATAAATAATAAATTCAAAAATATAAATAATAACTTCAAAAATATAAATAATAAATTAAAAATATATAAATAATAAATAACCCTCATGACATCGAACGAGCCAAGAAAAAATCGAACAACAAACACGAAATCACACTTTTATCAAATTTTTAGACTAAGAAACAATCATAATGCAAGTGAAATATCAGAGATAACGGTGATCTCTTTAAACTCAATTTATAAACTTTTAAAATTATTACACAAAAATAATCAGGTGACCTTTGAAGAATACAATAATATTAAAGGTCGTTTAAAATTAAATAAGAATATTTTAATTTCAAAAATTATTAATCTATATGGAAACGACAATTCACTGACTCATAAGGGGGTACAAGAAAAATAAAGTGAGGAGAATATTAATTTATCAATGTAAAAGGTAGACCGAATTATAAAAGAAAGAGGGTTGGAAAGAAAAAGAATACACAAAAAGTCAAATATTATATTGAGTGATTCACAAAAAAAAATTTAAGAAGAGAATATTGCATACAAATTTAGATGCTCAGAAGGAAAAAAAATTTATTTCTCGACGAATCAGGTTTTAACCTGCATACATCAATAAATTATGGATATTAAATGCCGAATGTAGTTCCAGTTTTGTATCTTTCTGCATCTAGGAGACAAAATATTTCATTATGCGCAATTATGTTCATAACTGAAATTGAATACCATAAAATTATTGATGGAGGTTATGATCAAGTAATTTTTAATGATTTTATAAGAGAATCAGCAGCACTAGGTATTTTTGATGAAAATACAGTGCTTGTAATTAATAACGTAAGATTCCATAAATGTGTTTTATTAAAAAGCACATATGAAGAGCTAAACATCCAAACTATGTTTTTGCCATCATATTCTTTAAAAATTAACCTATAGAAAATCTTTTTTTTAAGATTAAATCGGATTTGAACTCTATTAGATCTAGAGCAACAGCTAGGTTAAGATTAAAAGCTATATAATTTTTGTAATTGATAATCTAGTCGATTTTGATTTTAATAATTATTTCAGATCAATTTGGGAAACCATTAATAGTTATATTAATATTAGAGATGATGATTTAATATTTTTGAATTTATTATTCTATTTTCGAATTTATTATTTATATTTTCGAATTTATTATTTATATTTTTGAATTTATTATTTATATTTTTGAATTTATTATTTATATTTTTGAATTAATTATTTATTTCTTGAATTTGTTATTTATATTATTGAATAACCCTGTAAATATATTATTTTTTTAATAAGTATCTTTATATTGTGGTGTTATTGCTCCGCTAATACCTTATATTGAAATGATACTGGTTGTTCAGAATAATAATTAGTTTTGCCAATTATGGTTGAAAATGTTAGAATAGTGAATTAATATGTCCTTTATAGTCTTCATAATAATAGAGAGGTTAGTGTGTTAATATCTTCACTCTTATACAACAAATCCGTTACTAATACTTTCCAAATTATTAATGAAATATTATTCTCAAATAAATTAGAAAAATATTGATACTGAATTTTGTTAAATTTTTGGATATAGCCAACCTTTAATTTATTGTACTCTTATAATTAACTTGGTTTTTTACAAATTCATTTTAAAAGATCATTTGAATATAAAAGACAAAATTATTTATCCGATTTGTACTTATAAATCCGGCATTTTTTTAAAGCATACTATTGTTGTATACGTTTTTTCTTTATAGAAACAATAATTTTTATAAATAATTGCATTTAGGCCTTGTTTTACATTTTAAAATGATTAAATTCTCCTGTGCTCATGATAGGGGTGTTTTCTTAAAAAAATTGAGGACCTTCTTTTTCCGTCCAAAAGAGCATTTTTTCCAAATAATCTACTAGCCGGGCACTTTAAAAAATGCCTAAATTCAGCAAAAACCTATAGGCCTTTTTATAAAAAGCATATATTACAAAAAAACCCTATAGAGCATTTTAAAAAAATCCTAATTTGATAACAAACCCTCTAGTGCTCCTTAAAAAATGACTAAATTTATTAACAGATCGTATAATGCACTCTAAAAGACCCAGCGTCAATAATCACATAGTGCAGCTGTAAAAGGCACGGATTTTACAAAAACACATATAATCCAACTAAAAAAAGCCCAAATTTTCCACGACACCTATAAACACTAAAAATAGATCAATAAACTACAAGTCTTATTTGGATCCTTAAAAAGGTGTTTATATTCACTAAAAAGTCATAAAGAATACATTAAAAGGCTAATTACAAAACCCTCCTTATAGGGCAGTTAAAAATGTCTAAAATTGCCAACAACAGCTTCCTGTTTTGTAATTTATATGACGAGAGGCGTTTTAATGTAATTTTATGACGAAATGGCGTGCCCTTCGTCTTTTCATGACAAAAGGCTTGGTTTCGTTATTTTTCTGAAGAACGGCGTTTTTATCGCCATTTTATGTAAAAAATAACGTTTTTTTGCCGACATTTTTTGACAAAAGGCTGGGGTTTTCGTAAATTATGACGCGATAAGGAGGTCGTAATTTTTTGATTAAGCGGTATTTTTCTCGTCATTCTATGCCGAAAAGACTGGGTTTTTTGTTATTTTAAACCTTATGAATCTTCAGAGAATTTTAATTATTAAAAACAAATGAGAAAAAACAAAAAATTTTTAGGATGGCCATGTATATAGTCTACGTAATGTTTATATTGATACATTTTCTGAGATTTAAAAACAACAAGCTACAGTTAGAAATAAACTTTTAAAATTTTAATAAAAATTTATTTTAATGAGAATCTAATTTTGAGGATTTTGAATTGTATGTTTTAAAATTATTATTTATATACTAAAAATTTTTCGGTCAGCGCCAAAATTTTCCCCAAGGGAAATTTTTTTGATCTAAAGATTTAAATTAAATCATTCTGGGGGTGGAGTGGGGATTTTGGAAGTTGGTTGTATGGAGCCCCCAATAAGACCAAGAAATTGACCGCGAAAAGGTTATCTAAAATGAAAAGAAAAATGTTATTGAAAAGCTCTTGGCGTGATATTAGCGTGAATCGTGTTACAAAGTATCTTTTATTCCTAAAATGTTAATATACACGAGTATAAATCGAAGATTTTTTTATTATACATATTATCATTTTAAGTGTGAATTTTTTTATTTACTCGATTCCGGCTTCTATCGCACCGAGAGCTTTCCGAAAACATATTTTTACCACATTTTTTTACATTTTACGGGCCTAATTTTTCGTCATTTGAGGTAAAAAATGGTTTTGTTGTCAAAACTATTTTAAATTTTTAGATTTATGAAAGGTTACTAAAAAATATAAATAGATGTTAGATGTTAGATGTTAGATGTTAGATGTTAGATGTTAGATGTTAGATGTTATAGATGTTAGATGTTAGATGTTAGATGTTAGATGTTAGATGTTAGATGTTAGATGTTAGATGTTAGATGTTAGATGTTAGATGT
>SDVU01000046.1:0-12937 GCA_016256075.1 Dictyocoela muelleri | reverse complement strand
TAGATGATTAAATTAGAATGTTGGCACAAGCCAAGAACAGGGGATTTTTCAATTTATTGAATTTTTTTAAAAATTAAAAAAAAATGAAAAATTCAAAAAAAATGAAAAATCCCTTGTTCTTGACATAAAGTATTTTTTAAATTTTAATCCATTAAAATAAACCTAAAAAATTAATTAATACGAAGAATTTTTTTCATCGATTAGATAAAGTGTTTAATTTCTGGTTGAATAAGAATAATATCATTTAAATAAAACACGCGTGTTATGGAGATGGATTTCTAAAGCCATTAAAAAGATGTTTCAAAAACAAATCACTTCTTTTTATATTGTTTATAGTGTAAGAGAAAAACAATTTTACTAAGAAAAAGTATATTTAGAGAAGTAAAGTTCCGATAAACATATTCTTACGTGGGATATTATATTTTTAACTGCTATTTTAAAATTTTTTAGATTGAAATTACCTCGTTATTGTCTAAAACAAGCAAAATACCCCTAATAAAAAGAATTATAAATTTATTAAAGTAAAAAATATGGTTTTCATAAGAAAATAGGTGGGGCATAAGAAAATAGGTGGAGCATAAGAAAATAGGTGGGTCATAAGAAAATAGGTGGGACATAAGAAAAAAATCATATAGACGAAACACTAATTTTCCATGTAAGCATAATTATATACCTATCAAATAGATTGAAAAATGCTTATGTTCTACAATAGTTAGTTGGTGTAATATAGGAAACTGATAAAAATGACATGTTTGATAAAATTGCCGAAATTCAGAGCAACATAATTCTAAACAAATTTAGTGCTTCTTTCGTCTAACAAAGTGTCATTATTACAGATATATACATTTTATATACGAGGGGGGGTGAGATTTGTATTCCGAATATATAATAGTGAGCATACTGACGGGTTTGTGAATAAAATAGGTATTAATACAAATAATATAGAGAATTTGTGGTCTCATTTTAAAGTAGAATATAAAATAAGATAAAGTATTTAGTTTCTAGGATAGAAGATTTTTTATGAATGAATTTTTTAAAAAAAACAATTAAAAAAAATAAACGTCCTTGAAATTTCTAATGCATTTAAAAAGTTGCGACAAAGCTAATTTTCAAATTTAAATAAATTTTTAGTATTTAAATAAATAATTTATGCACCCTCATAATCTTCTTAATTTTTTTATTTAATTTTACCTTTTAATTAAATTTTTTAATACTCACCATCATAAAATTTTAAAAATCTCCTGTTCTTGACTTGCGCAGAGTTTTATATGGCCACACTCACTTGTAACGGCGTCGGTAAATTTTTTTTCACAATTTACTCACATCATAGCAAAAACATAAATAGTATAAGTTCCACTAACTAAATAAAAAGAAGATTTTATGCGAAAAACTATTTGCCTATATATAGACTTTGCATTAAATTTCTTGTCTAACTTATACATTCATTAATTTTAAAAATAATTAACAAAAAATTGAAGCTTTTAAGCGCAGGAGATTTTTCAATATTTTTTTAAGTTAAATATTTATACGCCTAGCGGTTTCATACAAAATGTCACGAGCGTACAATTCTCCCGCGTATACGTTGTGAGCGAAATTCGACTGCCCTATGACTTTGGTTCTTGGAGTTCATGACAAATCTCTCTATTAAGCTACCCAGGTGCCAATCTGTACATAATATTTTCGTTTTATCAATGAATCAGCAGGATATATGTAATTATAAGTCATTTTATCTTTTTACTACTTATTTTTCTGAGATCGTCGTCGCACTCACCCCAACACCTGGAAATATTTTCTGCTTAATTGAAAGACTAGACAAGGTCTTAATCAACTATACGCCTGGACATTTTTTATTATCATAATTCTATAAATATTGACCGTTTAATGGGAATCCCAATTTTTTATTAAAGTGACTTCAGTGGGGTTCAAACCAGATACTTATATGATAAATAAACATTATTAACCATGACTTATCTGGTCATTTAAATTCTATTAAAAAAATGTCCTTATGGATTTTAATCTAAGATTTTGGATCTTTCCTAAAAATTACTCCCCGAGAGAAGCTATCCTAAAAATTACCACCCCAGTCTGAAAAAAAAATTATTTTTTATACAAAAAAATTTTAAAAAATTTAATTTAATTAAATCAAAAAATGCTTCAATAAATCTGATTTTGTTGTAGTAATAGAAACAATTTTTTAAAAAAATTTGCTCGTTCACTGGGTTTTACACTCATTCTTGCTTTAATCTCCTTTTTTAATAAATTGTTAAAACATTAAACTGCTTGGGTATTTGCACCAGTGTCTTCATTAATATAAGTGTACTTATGACAGACAGTATCATGAACATAATTATAATCTCTCAAATTAGCATAAGCACAATGTTCGTCTGTACAAATAGTTGTATTACAAGCTACTTGCGAACAAATGATAATGACAATTTTTTCCTCTTCCTTATTATTAATGATGTAAGCAGAAACACGTATTATTTCACCGTCAAACTTGATTATGCACAGTGAATCGGTTCGATTTCCAGGTGACCTGTCTCTATGGCTCTTAACTTTATAGTTAAACATTGTCTCGTCAACTTACACTACTTTGTTCTCACCGTATAATTTATTAAAATAAAAATTCGGACAGGTATTTTATCAATGATCTTATATAATACAAAAAATTGTATTTTTGTTAATATTCAAATAATTTTTCATTCTGAATCTCGATACCCTGGATATATAAAATAATATTATCTGAAAAATTTTCGGTTCTTAGCCGGGATAGCGTCCCCCCCTCTGGAAGAAAAAGCTTGATTCATTGAATATTGCATTAGCAAGTGATATGTGATTAAGCTAAAAATCTTGTTGTAAGCTCATAACAATCATTTTTCTCTTTCTATGATGTGATATATTTCATTTTTAGAAATTTAATGATTCGCAGGAAATTTCTAAAAATGGAATATATCACATGAGAAAGATAAAAAATGATTGTTATGAGCTTACCATAAGATTTGTAGCTTAATCACATATCACTTGCTAATGCAATATTCGATGAATCAAGCTTTTTCTTCCAGAGGGGGGGACGTTTCCCGACTAAGAACCGAAAATTTTCTTAAAGGAAAGCGTGAAATCTTCGAAAAAGCTGTTTTTTCTTACTGAAAATATTGCTTATACTTTTCACACTTTATATTAAACGCCTCCATACGAAAGAGTCGATATTTCTTTTAAATTATCGCAAAAAACACGAACACTTACATGATCCACAAAAGTATTCTTTTCTTAAAATTTATTTTCAAATAAAAAATTTATTAATTCAAGATCATTAAAATTTTCAATTTTGCTTTTAAATTCGATCGGTTTCATAACCCTTCAAAATTGATATTTTTGATCTATCCTAAAAATTACCTCGGGGTAATTTTTGGGATAGATCCAAGATTTTTCGTAATTATTTTTATAAGATAAGAAATAATTAAATATTGATAACTTATAAAATGAAAAATATTATTCGAATATTAAAAAAAACACTAGAAAAAAATCGTTATAAACAATAATTAAAATATTAAATATTAATTTAACTTATTCTTCAAATTCCCCGATAAATTAATTGTAAATATAATTTTATAAAGTTCTATTCACACAAAAAATTTTTAAAAAAATTTTATTAATTTAAATAACAAAAATTAATTTTATTAATAAAAATAAAAATTATTAAAACAATTAATCATTAATATTTTTCTTTATTTTTATCATCAACTTCAGTCCATTTGGTATTTAAAACCTTTCCTTTAGATTCAAGAAATGACTTATTCATTGCACGTTTAACATCATCATTACTTTTCGAATATATATCTTTAAAAAATGAAATAACATTTTTATTTTCATCACTAACTTCAATTCTTTCATAATTTCTATCAAATATTTCGTCATTTTTATAACATTTATCTTTTTCTAAACAATCCCATTTCTTTAGTATTGATTTTTGAAGAATTATTTCTTTTTTACAAGAATATTCAGAAATTAACATATTTGATACTTTATCGTACAGATTAATTTCTTTTACATCATTTTCATTTTTAATTATCAATTTCTTATAATCTAAATTTACTTCAATTGGTTCTTTTGTGTAAACTACAATTATCATTTTATCTTTTGTTTCATACCAATCATATCTCATGGGTTTATTTTAGTTTCATTTTAAAATATTTATTATACTTGTAAATTAAATCTTTATTTAATTAATTGTTTGAATCTTTATTAATTATCCTCAATTAAATCTTATTATGTAGCGCGCGCAACGCGCCACACGCGCCATTAGCGCCACATTTTTCTTATTAAAGAAAAATGATACCCCGAGGCTCGAACCCGTTAAAACTCCTAAAAATTATTATCTGTATCCATGTACTCTAGAACCCAAAATAATAAATTATAATCAGGATAACTATTTTTTATTAATAAATTAGTTTGAAAATAAAAATTATGGATAATTATATACTGCATAGCACATCGCACAAGCGCACCATTAGCTTCACGTTTATTTAATTTAATAAAAATATCTTTACTGTAATTCGAAATCGGGAAGATGAGCTCTTAAATGTTCATTGAACTTTAGACCAAAAGAATAAAAATATAGAAGTAAAATTATTTAAGGAAGAATTAATTATAAATCCCCAAAAGTCCATTAAAATGACAGGGAAAGGTTTCCTCTTATCTTAGATAACCCTATTCTAAAACAAATATCGTAAACGACGGTATATGGCAATAGCAAGATAAAATAAAATTTTCTTTATATAGTCTTATATACATATTGTAAAAATCAGTTTTAATAGTAGCCTATATTTCTAAGTTAAGTAAGTTTCAAGCAAAGCCCGAGATTTACTAAACTTAAATATAGGCTACAAAAAAAACTGATTTTTATATTATGTATAAAGGACTATAAAAAGTAAATTTCATAGTATATTGCTTTTGCCATATACCGTAGTTTACGATATTTCTTATAGAAGAGACGTATTTAAGAAAAGCAGGACTCAATTTTTACCGATAATTTAAAATTTTTTACTTATAGCATCATTTATATTTTATTTGAATATGATTTTGCCACGGAATCTTTATATTCATTAATAAAAAATAGTTATATTTATTATAATTTATTATTTTCGGTTATTTAGTCCAATGTACAGATATAATTGATACGAAATTTTAGCATATTCGAGCCTCAGTATGAATTTTTATTAAATAAAGAAAAAATGTGACTCTAATGTAGTGTATGGTTAATGCATGCACTTTAATTTATATTTGATAATTAATTTTTTATTATATCTTGAATTTTGTTGCGTCCTAATTCGCTCGATTCTCAATTCGAAAAAAAAATTAAAAAAAATTTATAGCCAAAATACATAATTATTTTTATATGTGGTTAGAATAATAAAAATAACTTTTTTTGGTTATTTATGGTTTCACGTCGTTTTTGCTTTTCATATCTTTTTTACTTTTCATGCCGTTTTGGACCTTTTATGTCGTTTTTGATATTTCACGCCTTTTTTAAAAAAAATTGATAAAAAAGTAAAAAACGTAATTAATAAGGAGGTAAGTTCGCAAATTTAAATTAAAAAGATTAATAATTATAAAAGTTAAGCAAAGGTATTGAAAAATAGAATCGGTTCCTCTTAATTGCAATATATTTAACATTATTTTTTAAAGATAACACAATACAACATTTTATTGGTTTCATTTTGCGAATTAAACTTTTCTCTAACACTGTCGCCTTCCTTTAAAGATCAAAAACCTTTTTTCGTTTTTATTAGCCAACTTTTTTTCAACATTAATTACTTTTTTTTATAATTTTTCAAACGGGAAAAATATCAAAAATGGAATTAATAAACAAAAACGCATGCAAGGTCAAAAACGCATGCAAGGTCAAAAACGGCATAGAAATTCTAAAAGGGGGTAAAAAATATAAAATGACATGAATAAATAAATACCCATTTTCCCAAATATATATTTTAAACTTGAGAGAATATGTGGATATTATGAATAATAATATTGAAACTTTTTTCAAAGAGTACCAAAATTCTCGTGAATCAGAAAAAAATCAAAGATTTATATATTAATTTTAAAAATAACGCAGCATTTTTTAGATTTCTTATATATATTACATGTTGACAACATTCATAGCTGCCAACCAGGAGAGTTGTCTCCTACTGTGGTCTGTGACTTTTTTTGTTTTCCAATAATACGCCACATCATAAGCTACCCAGCTGTATACGCGATCTTCGTTTTATCAATGACTCAGCAGGATACGATAGTTAGAGGCTTTTCATGAATTTATATTGACGTGCACAACGACCTTCTTAATTAAATAAATGGATAGACTTACAGGAGATGAATAAAACTGTCAAAATTGTAAATTGAAAATTTGACGGATTTCAAAGTTCTGTCAGAATGATAATTCACGGATACATTTACCTCCATTTGAAACTTTAAAAAAAGTTGTGAAATAAAACCCATGTTGCCTTCGACTCGTGATGATGCCTTCGACTCGTGATGATGCCTTCGACTCGTGATTATGCCTTCGACTCGTGATGATGCATTCGAGAGACCGAAGAGAAATTTAAATGAACGAATTGAAAGATTATCTTTGTACAATCAACTTTTAATTTACGGACGTGTCTTAACCGTGCGTCAATTTGAACTCAAAAAAACAAAAGAGCCTGGATGTGACGATGATTTTTCACTAAAAGAGTAGAACTTACTGTCATACCAGAGAACAAACATATCATTAAAACGAAGTTTTGTGATTGTGGAGAATATCGAGAAACAGGATCTGTTTGCCTAGAAAGAAGAGTTTCTACAGACTGCTCAATTTGCCGGTTAGAACGATTTTTCTACTGCACAAGTTTTAAAATCTTCGATTGCTAAAATTACTTTAGTCTTATTAAAGATATACACTCACCTATGGATATAATGAATACCCTCTTTAAGCTTAAATATCCTGCAAAGAATCAAAGCAAATACCTAAACCACCCAGCGAACACAAAGCAGAATGACTTCTTGCGATATCTAAATACAAAGAATAAATTGAATCAATATTAATAAAAATCGATATTTGTCTGGGATGGAGCACGGAAATGGAAGAAAAAAAAGCTTAGATAAGTCTTTTATAAGGGAATATCTCGAGGAAAGAAGTGGAAATATCGAGACTTAAATTCAATGATATCGATTTAATGTATAATTTGATTGACTCAACAGAGGAAGACCAGGCAGAACAACTAACTACATCTCAGTTAGATAGACCGAACGAAAAGGGAATAAGATCGATGAATAGCAGAAACCATAATGCTAAAATAATATTTTGCCAATATCATAAAACAAATACTTACGACAAAGAAAATTGCAGAGCATTAAAGAGAGAAGAATTTAATCAGAGAGAAAAAATTAAAAACAGAGAAAATAAAAACCAAAGATGTAATGCCCTGATGAAAGAGTCACAAACAAAGAATCAAACATTGGAAATTGATGTCAATATCATAAAAACAAGTATAAATTCATTTTAGACACGGGATCAGCTTTTACATACATAAATGAGAAGGTTATAAAGGAAAACAGCCTGCACACATCTAAATCGACAAAACATATTGCAGTACTTGTCGACAAAACCACTATCGAATCTTCTAGGGATACTGATATAGAGATTGGTTTAAGGGTGACAGCAGTATCAAGTATAAAATAAAGGTGAGAATATTGAAAAATATGACATTATCTGGAATTTTGGGTGTGGATTTCATACTAAATTATTCCTCCAAGATCGAACTCTTAGAAGGTACTGTATCACTAGACAATAAATATTACGAACTGAATATAAAGGAGAAGTTTCTCGAATTTGATAATAAAATTATGAGTAAGACACATATAAATGCCCAAATAAGTGTGGAAGATCATCTGAAACTTAGTAACATGATAAAGGAATACAAATTAAGATATAAGACCGTGGGTGAAATGTAAAATGTGCACCACAAAATTAATTTAAATGAGCAAAAGATAATAACCATGCCTGCATACCGCCTGGCTCGAAAAATGATTGAAATCCTAAATAATGAAATAAATTACCCGATTGAAAACAAAATAATACGTAAAAGTAATTCAAATTATTGTTTCCCTGTATTCACCATATTGAAGAATAACGGAAGAGTGCGATTTTAGTTGAATATCGAAAACTGAATATAATCACTGTAAATGATACATATTTATCCAAAATAACAGAAATACAAACACGGCTGCACAAATCTACAATATTTTCCAAATTAGACCTTCTCCTCGGGTATTATCAAATACCCATGGACGATGACTCTATCAAATATACAGATTTCGCAATTAATAAAAAGAAATATGAATATATGCGCATGCCTTTGGGCTTATCGAACGCGTCCATGACCTTTCAACGAGCTATGGACCCAATTTTCGGAGATCTCACATATGTTAAAGTCTATATCGATGACATTTTGATTCATTTAGAAAACAAGAATTATCATTTCGATGCTTAAAAAACGTATTCTCATTACTTCAGGAAAATTGTCTTTCTACAAACTTCGAAAAAAAAAGTGATTTCTTTAGAAATTAAATAAAATTCAAAAGACAAAAGATATCCTCTAGCGGTATCAAGCCAATAATGGCACGCACAGAACCTTTAATAAAAATTATATTCTAAATAAACGTCATATTCATAGAATTCTAGAAATAGTGAACTGGCACCGCGGATTTACAAAAGATGTAAGTAACAAAACTCTCTTTCTGATCAAAAAACTCACAAAAAATAATTCCTTTGCTGGAAATAGAAGGTAAAAATCAACTTTATAAAATAATCATGGAAATCGAATATGGTGTGGGACTAGCCTATCCCAATCATAATAAATGTTTTGTCCTTGAGACAGATGGTCTAATAAAGCAGTAGGTGCTGTATTAGTGCAAGAAAACGTTAATAAAAAATTTTGGCTATAAATTCACACCAAATGAACAAAACTACTGTGTTACGGAAAAGGAAAGGCTTGCTATATTGAAGCCCTAAATCACTTTAAGCCAATTGTCTTCGACAGAAAAATCATCATACACACGTATAATAAAAACCTAATACCAGATAAATCGTTAACTAGCAGACTTCAGAGATGGTGATTGCTACTCCAGGAATTTTACATCACAATAATACACATAGAAGGTAAGAAAAACGTAATCAAGGACTCCATTTAAAGACTAAATCAGATTCAAAACGATTTTTTAATTAAAATTGACTGTGAGGTGCTAAAAGGGGGCAAAATATACGTGCAATACTTCAGGAAAAGACAACAAATAAGGAAATAATAGATAACACAAAAGGACTTATTACGGACAATAAAAAACGTATAATTATTACAGAGAATTGCAAGTAAAATTTTTTTCAAAGTTACAAGATTGCCTCTTACACCATTGAAGAAAACGAACATATATAACCCTTAAAGATTATTTTTACGTGCTTTTCATTTAAAAATCTATATTAAAAATAATAAGTAATTGTCATAAATGCAAAAAAAAAGATAGCTCAAAAACATATGGATTTTCCCACATTTATTATTTAGCCTGACGCCTGTCGAATTCGTCTCTACTGATATCTTTAGACTATTGAAATAATTACATTTTAAAACAAATAAATCAACAAAAATTTTTACCTGGTTACATTCATCGGACATATACAGCATATTTACTGAGGCTTACTACCTCCAAGATATCACCTCACGATCAGTTCAGAATTCCTTCCATAAATGGTGCTTAAAGTTCGGATTTCCTAAGCGTCTCCTGTAGGATCAAGGGCGCCAATGCATTAGTTCTAAATTCAAATGGTTCCTTAACGATCATCAAATCAAGCATATTATGGCCTCTGCGCACAAACCAGCGTGTAATGGTATCTCAAAAAGAATAAACGCGCCAATAGCAGTAATCTGTCGAATTTCAAGAGGTATATCAATTCCTAATCTCATAAAAAATATATTTGTATGAATTAATATACCCAGAAACTCCTAATTAGGTGCTTCAGTATTCGAAATTATCTATAAGTATTCTCTATTCGATCAGTTCAAACGAAACCTAAATTCTAAAATTGAAAATTTAAAAATAAAGGAGAAAACCATTCTGCAATTGGGAAATGAAAAAATCAACAAAAAGAGAATCAATCATAAATATAGGGAAGGCGATTTAATATTCAAAAAAACTTCACAACCCAGACAAAATTCTGGATAAGTGGTGTGTACCATTTGAGATAATTAAAATAATCAATCAAGACACTTTCATTATTGACAAAAAAATAAATTAAGCACGGTTAATATCAAAAAAGTCAAACCATTTCAAAGATGGGGGATTTCATGCCCAACGACATTCTTAATTAAATAAATGGGTAAACTTACAGGATATGAATAAAAGTGTCAAAATGGTAAATTGAAAATTTGACAGATTTCAAAGTTATGTCAGAATGATAATTCCTAGGTACTTTTACCTCTATTTAAAACTATAAAAGAAGTTGTAAAATAAAACCCATGTTGCCATCGAGTCGTGATGATGCCTTCGAGAGACCGAAGGGAAATTAAATAAAGGAATTGAAAGATTATCTTTGTAAAATCAACTTCTAATTTACGGACGTTTCTTAACCGGAACGTCTTTATTTTGCACTCTTTTTTGCCAAGATGTGTCGCCGAACTCATCACCACACCTAAGAGAGTCCCTTCTGCTTATTGTCATATTAGACTAAGTCTTAATCAGCTATTAACACACTGTAAAAACTATATGTTATTATATAATTATATAGTTATGACCGCTTAATATCATCCACTCGTTATTTATTAAGGAGAGACATCAGCGGAATTTGAACCACGATACTTAAATTTACATTCAAGCGTGTTGACCACTGAGCTATCTGGCCCCTTTTAGATTTCTTAGAGGGCTTTGTGGACGCCGATAAATTTTTTTTACTTATTATAATAGTTTATCTACACACCATTTATTAATTTATCTGTATTTAAGTCACATGACAATAATATATTGTTTTTAAAATGAAAAAAAATCGGATATGTCAATTAAAAAAGTTATAAAGAACTTAATTAATAGAAATAAAATTTTTAATTTTTTGTGCGCTAAAGCGCGAGACATGCGAAGAGAAGGGCATTTTTTACAGTTGTTTAATCTTTAAACAATTCAATATATAATTTTCTATGTGAAGAGTGGTCACACAGATACGAAGAGCGGCAATACATTAGAACGCGGACACTACTTTTAATTGTTTGATACAATTGCTTTTCAGCACATGTCTGCATGACATTTCATCACTGTTAAATCACAATTTATAAAAAAATTCGCTTGTCAATTATATCATGTTTATTTAAACACAAACATAAATAATTGGTTTTAATATAAACCTTCTATTCTGATTCCCACACAAATTTTGGTTCTATTTTTTTATTAAATTTTTATATTTTTTTATGTTATATATTTAAAAAGTCGCAGACCGTAAAAATAATAATAAAAATATAATTTAATATTAGTTTATTTTTGTTTTCTAATTTATCTGTCAAATGTTAAAATTTTTTAAAAAAAATAATTTAGATGATTATCATTTAAAAATGATTTAAATTTATATTTTTAAAAAATTAAAAAATTGAAGCAAGGCTGTAAAACTACCCACATTTATGTGAGCAGTTTTACAGCCTTAAAAAAAATAAACAATATACTTATGCACGAGATATATAATTTCCCTACAAAGACGAATTATGAAATATTTAAATAACAAATAAATCGTTTGATTACATTTAAAAAGAATTACTTATCTAAAGAAAAATAGATAAGGTCCAATAACACTCTCATGGGGTGTAAATGACTTGATGCTAACCAAAATAAATATTTTTGTACATACAATCTCATTTGTTTCTTACTTCTAAAATATCATTATTTATTAAGAATGTTGTTTTTATATAATCCATAAAATTGCGATTTACCCGTTATAATTGGTAACATTGCTCAATTTTTAAAATAATTTTATGTTAGTAACATTTATTTATTATATAAATATATATGAATTTAAAAAGACTTAATGTAAATATATATAAGTAAATGGGCTTATCAGAGTCTTTTTTGGTGTTTTTAAGTCTTTTTGGTTACTATAACATATAAAAATGCGATTAATTTATTTTTCTTTTTTTAAAAAAAAATAATTTTCTCATTAATGATCCCCTACCTTTGATGTGGGCAGTTAAATAGCCTTGCATCCATTTAGCAATTTGTTTTTTAAATAATTGTTTTTATTTTCGGGTATTCTTATTCTTAATAATGTCTAGATTCTTAAATTATAAGATCGCTTTAAAAATCAGTCTGTATACGCACAGTACAATCACTTATATCACATATACAAGATAAATTATCTTTTTTTCCAGAAAATGTATAAATATACCCTTTAAAAACAAGTACAACGATTTTTTTAAGGTATTTATAATTTTAATCTTTGTCATAAAGGTACGTTTTTTTAGGGGGGGTAAAATAGGGTTTTGTCAAAAAAAAGTGACCAGATTATACGCATTCGCGAAATATTGAGTCGTTACAATCGATGAAATATTATAATTCACATATTTCATTTTTATAGTTAACTTATTTCATTTTTATAGTCCACTTTTTCATTTTAATAGCTCATTTTTTTATTTTTATAGTTCACTAATTCCATTATTAGAAAATACAATTTAAATTTATAAATAAGAGTTGAAGCCCTATGCATAATTGTTTTATTTAATAACTGGGCTTTTAACTACGTCATTTAATTATGAAACCCTTTTTATTTCTTCCTCACAAAAAAAAACTAAAAATTTTTGGTAATGTTTTATTAATGGGGGGGAGACAAAAAAATAAAAATATATAACCCATAATACATCCATAGAAATTATAAATTCGA
>SDVU01000045.1:0-24755 GCA_016256075.1 Dictyocoela muelleri | reverse complement strand
ATAAGAAAAACAAAACCGGTAACGTTAATCAACTGAAGATTTCACGCTTATTTCAATATAATTTCATTGTCCCTCCTCGTTTCTTTACAGTGGCATAACCCGTTGTAGAACCCAATTGTCTTTGCTAATATATGTATTATCAAAGAAGGAATAGCTGGGAAGGTTAAAAAAATTTTCCGTCGAAAAATTTGTTTAAACTTCACACCCATCCTTTTTTGGATAATACATATATTAACAATGACAATGTTATTGATAGTGTAAATACTTCAATAAAATTATTTTTTGATAAGCTCTTACCAATGCTTCCGTATTTGTTCTCGTGTTCTGGCGCCAGTACCTTTTTTCTTTAGATTCTCATTAATACAGTATAGGTCGATTTTTTTGACCACTTAAAATGTTGCAATTTTTGATCATAATACCTTTCAGAGAACTTTGTTGTATATGGTTCCTTTAAATATGTATTTAATAACTAAAATAAACATATTGATTCACTAAAAATTGGCATGGGCTTGTGAATTACTGTAAATTAAATTATCAAATTTATAAAATTTTTGACCAATCGAAATTTTTGATCACCTTTTTTGAGATTTTTTTTCATTATATTTAAGCACAAAAAAATAATGGGATCATTTTAAACATATATTTTTTAAAAAAAAATTGGCCATAGCATGAGCATCAAGAAAAAAATATCGCTGAGTAAAAAAAAAGAACCGCGCTTTAAATCAATGAGAAAGGCTACAAAACATCTGTTTTAATAAAGAAATACAATATTACTATATCTGTGCGAGATCGATCATAAAAAACATTATTGAGTTATCCGCTATAGACGAAAGTATATCCTAGTGAAACAAGACAATTATATCCAGTAGTTCATCAAAATATTTTGAAATTGATAATTTTTTTGATCAAAAATATCAAAATTCTTAGATCAAAAAATATCGCGATTTATCAACACAACTTGCTCAATTTAGCTAAAGATTTTTACAAAAATCAGAACAAAGATATAAAAAGGGTTACTAAATATTTTATAAAAACTTTTGTAAAACGACAAAATTTGACCTTTATCACCCTATATGGGGAGTGTGCGAGTTCTGATAAAAAAATTTCGAGCAATTCGAAGAAAAACTTGCTAAAAAACGTTTGTTTTACAGAAAGAGTAACATTTTTAATATTTATGAAACATCTATTTATATTAAAGCGGGGTGTACCGAATCTCATGAGATAAATAAACTTTTGGATAATAAAAATATAAAACGAAATAAAACTAGAATAACTCTGATTTCGAGGTGTAATCCGGTTGGTTAAAACTTAACTTTCCTATTAATAGGAGGGTCGAAATACCGGGGCTTTTAAGAGTATTAATTTAAGTTCATTTAATGTAATGTACAGAGCAAATAAGAGTTCTTGGCTTTTATCGAGATTTTTTTCTGAATATCTAACTATTTTATGTGAGAAACTCGCTAAATATGCCCGTAAAATACTTATAGTCTCGGATAATTTCAGCGGGCCCAAAGTGGAATACAAATCGAACATTAAGCTCATTTTTTTCCGCCAAAATGCGATCTATTATACAACCTTTATATGCTGGAATCATACATTTATTTATAGCGAAATTTAAATCACTGCTAACCAATTTTAAAATATTCAATGCCCATTAAGAAGATATCGATAACTCTTCAATTTATAAGAAAATGAATTTAGTTATGATTATTGGCTGGATTGAGAAGGCATCAAACAGTATCTCTACACAAAACATTGTTGAAAAACCTAAATTTTAGGTATAAAGGCATGTGAAAAAAAGAAATTAACAAAAAAATTATCGAGGATTCTAGTATTTCTAATTATAAGACACTTTAGTTAATTTTTAAGAAATTATTACCGTAGACATTGAAA
Organism: Dictyocoela muelleri; assembly: GCA_016256075.1. Lineage (NCBI taxonomy): Eukaryota > Fungi > Microsporidia > Dictyocoela > Dictyocoela muelleri. The sequence goes on along the minus strand of SDVU01000045.1, from coordinate 22,862 downwards.
GTGTTGATTTATCAAGATGTTCTAATGTGCTTAAATCAATAAAAAAATATTATCCATGCTCTTCTGAAATATATTTCAGAGAATGTCAAAGAGGCCCTCGATATTTATGATAAAATCATTTCTGAGTATCTTACTAAGCATCACAAAGATACGCTTGATTATTTATTCGATAAACATAATAAAAAATTAAATAAACTATTTTCATTAATTTAAAATTTTAATCTATCGAAGCTTTTGGCAAATCGAAATTTACAGCCAGTCGAAATTTTGGATCTGTGCTAAAACTCCCCTCTAGGTGATAGCTGTACTAAAATTTCCCCCCATAAAAAAATAAAAAAAAAATTTAAAAAAAATAAAAAATCAGAAAAGGCATGAATAAAATTTACAAAAAAAATAAACCCAATTTTTAAAAATGAAATTCAATTAAATTCAAAAACTTTCTCATAAAATTCAGCTTATTGTTATAAAAATAGCAAATTTCATTTAAAAATTCATCTCTTTGTGTAGTTTTAATCTCCATTCTTAATTTAATTTTTTTTTATTAGATTATTAAAACATTCAACAGCCTGTGTATTTGCACTAGTTTCTTCGTTAATAAAATTATATTTATGTATAACTGTATCGTGATCCTAGTTAAAATCTTTTAAATTGTAATAAGCTCTATGTTAATCTGTTCAAATAGTAGAATTGGAAGCAACCTGTGAACATATAATTGGGTCAATATATTCTTCTGTTTTAGCATCAATTGTGCATGCGAATACCCGCTTTATACCTTCATAATATTCAATTATCACCAATGCATCTGTTCTATTTTGCGGCGATCCCCCCTATTACTTTTAATCTTAAAATTTAACATGGTTTTGTCTATTCGTATTATCTTGATCGCACCTCCGATTTTATTTTCGAAAAAATCAGGATATGGAATTTTTTCAACGAGTTTTTTTTTATTTTATGAACTGTATTTTTATCTATATTTAAGAAATTTATAATGCTATACTTGGGAATTTTAGAAATATAAAACAAAATCACTTTAAAAATTATTTTTAACGAAATATTAAAATTTTCAAAAAAAAACTTTTTTTCGCAAAGAAAAATATTTTTTGTATGAACTGCATTAGAATTAATGCATCTCCATGAATAGACGTCAATGTTTTTGTTAATTTTCTCAAAAAGTAAGAATTATTACAGCTCGGACAAAAAAAATCTTTTTTAATAAAATTATTTTCTAATAAAAAATCAATAAGTTCCCTTTCATTAAATGTTTTAAGTTTTAACTAATTCTACTGGTTTCATTATGGGTTAAAAAACCTATTTTTTTAGCTGTACTAAAATTTCTTCCGGGGGAATTTTAGTACATATCCGAAATTTTTAACTACTTTTTTTAATTTTGGCTGAAAATTTCGACTTATACTGTAAATGTTTTAGTTAATATGATAATATTTTTAAAGTTTACAGTGTGTAAAGATTAAAAAGCAATCGAAAAAATAAAAAAATGAAGCCGAGAAGAGTTAAGAGTTATTATATTTTATTTTCATGATATAATGAGAAACGTTTTAGATTATATAATAAGTTGAAAACAAAACCTTATTTTATTAAATTGAAAAAGTAAATTTTTGTAATTAAAAACGCATTTTATTATATTTAGTATGACAACCTTTGGGTTTAAATACTGCAGCAACTCTTTTTTTAGAACTCATGGCAAGTTTTTAACAAGTGAGTGAGCTTATGAAATTTCATTCATCAAGGATTAACTTCTTTAGTTCATCTTTATTTTTTTTAGGATTTTTGTCGCCACTTTTTGCTTTATTATATCCCAAAGTATTTTAATAAGTTTAAATATAAAGACCGTGATAGAAGGTAAAGGATTTATATTTTTTTTATAAAATAATTTTATATATGCTTTAAAAATATTTTTGAGACGTTTTCATTCTTATGTATATTACATGTTGACAAAATCATAGTTATAAACCCGGAAAGTTTTCTCTACCCGTGGTCTGTGACCTTTTCTTCTTGGTGTTCCATTAATACGTCACTTCCTACGCTACCAGAAGCCTAGCTGGATACACGATTTTCGTTTTATCAATGACTCAGCAGGATAAAGTAATTAGTTGCTTTATATGAATTTTTATTTCCCAATACCTTTTTCCTAGATGCGTCACCGCACTCATTCCCACACCTAAAAGAGCCCCTTCTGTTTTTATTGTCATATTAGACCAAGTCTAAATCAGCTATACCACACTAGACATAGCTGTATATATACTATAATTATATAGTTATGAGCGCTTAATGTCAATTCGCATTATTTATTAAAGAGTGACGTCAGCAGGATTCGAACCTCGATACTTAAATTTTGCATTCAAGTGTGTTAACCTCTGAGCTATCTAGCTAAAAGATAAAAAACATAAAATGTCTCGCGTTTGGCACATGTCACGCACTGCGTGCGTGACATATTAGTAATTTGATATATAAACAAAATATATATTGATATTTATTATTGATGATATAATTATTATTAATATATTAAGAGAATGTAATTAAAAATACGTAATGAGTGAAATCGAACATGTTCGCGCCTCCTGCACGGTCTCACGCTACGCGCGCGCATTTATTAAGACATACTATGAAAAGGATAGTTTTTTGTGGTTACTGATTGAGTTAATAAAATTGATATTAAATTAATTAATTTTAAATTAATTAATTTTAAATAACCAAGATCCGAAATTATTTAATTTTAGGTAAATATGATTTTTTCACAGAAAATAGGACTTTTTGGCACTCTATATTTAACGGTGGGTTTTTTAAACCTTCATACAAACGAGTTATGAAAAAATAAAAAAAAAATTTGAAGATAACAAGAAAAAATGTTATTTGAGAGTATCATATTTATTTATTATAAGTACTTTTTGTTAATTTGGATTTGAAAATCGAAGATTTTCAAATCCAAATTAAGAAAAAAGTACTTATAATAAATAAATATGATACTCTCAAATAACATTTTTTCTTGTTCTCTTCAAATATTTTTTTTATTTTTTCATAAGCTCGTTTGTATGAAGGTCTATAACGTAAAGCTTTGTTTCGCCCTATTGGGGCGAAACTATGATTTTTCGCTCTAATTTAATACCCTTAAATTTTTTTTCAAAATATATTGATTTTAAAAAAAAAAGAATTCTATATTTTTAATTTTTTATAATACATTAATTTATATTCAAAGGGTATTTTTTAATTTTAAAAATATAGTGAAATAAAATATAATCATTTTATGTGTTTAAATTCAAAATATATTTTTATTTTTCAAAATTAAATTTTTAATGATCAAAAATGTTTTTAACATGATTTTGTAAAAATTAAAATTTAAATTAATAAACATAAACAAAAAACCTTTGTGTCTTATTATTTAAATTTAATAAATATAAACGTCCCATGAATAATAATCCATAAATATTTATTATTAATTGAATTTGTGAATAACTTATATTAAATCAAAATATTTTTTTTTGTTTCGGGAAAAAATTTAAAAAAATATAAAATTCAAAAAATGATTATTTATTTTATTAAAAAAAATAAACTTTAATGATAATTTGAAAAAAGAAAATATAAATAAAATTTATTGTGCGTTTTCATCAAAATCAAACTTGCGTCGCTCTGAGATGATTTATATTTATCTTCCCATTTCCACTTTCAAGAATTAATTTGATTGATTTATTTCTTTCAGATAATAAATGATCGTCATTTTGAGTATATAAATTTTTCACGATATTAAAACTCTCTTTTATCTGTTCTCTCAATAATTACAAACCTATTTCTTTTATTGAGGGGTGGGCGATTCTTATATTCATATTTAATCCTCTATTCCAGGGGTGTCAAACTCATATAAGATAGAGGGCCATTTTCATTCGAAAATTTTCTCGCGGACCGCATAAGAAGAAATGTGCCAAAAGGGTTTTTTTTTTTTACTTTAATAAAAGTTATTTATTTTTAAAAATAAAATGTATAACGAAATGTATAGTTTTTATATTTCATCTTTATGCCACAAATAGATTCTTTTTTATAACTCGGTCGATGTCGATAAAATTTTTCATTGAGAAAGAAATCTTAATAATAGGAGACAAAATTTTTATTGAACACTTTGATTTAAACACGTTTTTATTTAGTTGCGAAAAAAGAAAAGAGCTATTCAGGGCGATATGCCCCCAAGAAAATTAAGAAATACTTGTAGCACAAAACTTAATTATTAAAAAAAAATAAATTGTATATTTTATTGTAAAAAAAATATCTGTTTATAGGTAAACATGAAAAAAAGCAGTTTAAAAATAACTAACGGGTCGCATTAAAACTTACGGCGGGCCGCATGCGGCCCGCGTGTTTGACACCCCTGCTCTATGCCAACCTTATATTGCATTTGTTGTCATTGGATCTAAATTTATAAGCCTTTTATTAACTTACCAAAAATCAATTGAAAATATATTGAATGAATTATTTTTTTTTTCAAATCTAAATTTTTGAACCATGACCAAAATATATCAATTTTTTCATGATAATTATGATTTTTAAAATATAAATCTAATTCATTAATCAAATCATCAACATCGTTCTTATTAATAAAAGCAAGTGACAAAATCATTTTAACACATATTCTAATTTCATTTTTTTATAAATAATTGTCAAAATGAAATGTTGAATTTTCCGCTACAACAATTGTTAAAAAGAAAAAAAACATCCCTTAACACGTGTTTGAGGAAAACATCTTTAATTGCACTTAAAGCAGTATTTTCAAAATCAATAATAATAATTTCTGGATAACTTTGTAATTTAAATTTTAAAAAATTTAAAGCTTAGGTATATGCGTTTTTGTATTTCTTTTGCATAATGAAATATGCTAAAGGAAATGATCTGTGATTTATTATGGCAATAATCATGTAAATCTGATGGAAACAGGATGATGAACTTCTAAATGTTCCATCACATATCCATGTTTTATTGTAAGATAAATTGATTATATTTGAAAACGTGGAGAAAACTATAACTCTATCTTTATCATCAATGCCAGTATCGAACATGTATAAATCTTCATCTTTGGCTGTTTTTTTAAATACTTTCAGGATTATCATCATTTAAATTTTTATTTCATGCAATTTTCTCATACGAGAAGATAAATTAATTAGGGACTTATACTTATACATTTAGGGTATCGTTTCCAGGAAAATGTTTTGTAATATTTTATCGACGACATCTCTTGTGGATTATCTCGTATTCAACGATCTCTTTTTTATTTCGTTGCGATAAATAATGATTCATTTTTACCGTAATTTGGAATATGCACATGAGATGTTTGTTTTATAAAAGACTATATGGATGTCGTTTTTAACATCCCACTATATTTTATATATTTACCTCTCCACTGCTTTTCATTACTATTTTTTCTTCTAAAGTGATAAGAAAAGCCTTTGTAAAGAATCATTTCCTTGTTTCGATTTGTTATAATTATTTCAATATTTTCATGATCTATCATTAGGGGTATATTTTTGGGGTGAAACTATGCTAAGCCGATTGCTCAACAAGTGCATTGTATGATAATTTACACCAACTACATTGACAAGCTCTACCTATATTTCATTTTATGTTATTTATATTTATGGTATATTTGCTTAAGTTCAACTAACATTTAAAGGTGTAAATATTCTAAAGACTTATAGTAAATCTGATATATTATAATATTTTCGGCTACAATATTAAAAAAAATATATGCTTAATATCACGGAAAAATAGCTGTTAAAATATTTTTTTTAATTCTTTTCTATAAAAGTCAACTCATGACCCAAATTATCCCCACTTTTTTAGAAAATCGCCATACGTAATAATATAGTAAACTATTTCAATTCGAAATAAGCGTAAAAACACGAGTTATCTACAGGTATAATAATATTTTTAGCGTCAATATATGAAAGTTATATAAAATTTATGTTTACGTAAAATTTTTTAAAACTTCCATATATTGGCGCTAAAAATATTATTATATCTGAAGATAACTCGTGTTTTTACGCTTATTTCGAATAAGAATAGTTTAATATATTATTACGTATGGCGATTTTCTAAAAAAGTGGGGATAATTTGGGTCATGAGTTGACTTTTATAGAAAAAAATTAAAAAAATTTGTTGATTTTATTTCTATTTTTTTTTTCTTAAATTTTCCATGAAACTTCTACGCCGTGCAACCGATACTACCTTTGACACTTATTGAAGTCCAATTTATCAAAACATATTCTGAATATTCGTAAAAATTCAATCCTCTATATCATTTTCATATTATAAATCATAAATTGGTATAATATTATGATGCACTATAAGAACACACAGATTTTATAATATATCAAACTTCATGTGGCGTGTTGGAAAAAATTTGCAAGAATGTTTATGGTTATAAGATTATTATATCAAAAAAATAACGATTAAGATGTATAAATTTTATGATTTAGCTCTGAATAATATCCATTTGAATAATGTGAGTAGAAGCTATAAATAGTAATATTAAAAATCGAGGATGTTTTCGTTATTAATTTAATTTCCCGTATCTTTAAAAACTATAGTTACAATACAAAATAAAAAAGGAGATATTATCCGATAAGTTATAAAGTGGTTAGAAAATCTAAGATTAGTGAGAAAATGGAAAGGTTGATTGATGTTTTAAAAAATTTTATGAGACCATATTTTTTTATTTACTTAACTGCTGTCGGGCTACCACATTCTTTTAAATTTAAATAAATTGTTTATTTATTTTTCGAGGTGTTATTTTTTTATTTCCGGAGAAATTTTGATTTTCGGCAAAATTTTGCTGAGTCAACAAAATATAACAAGCAAAATTTTTAATTTCAGAAATTATAAATCCTATTTTTATAAAAAATAAGGTTTATTTATTTTATTTATCGCCACTGTTTCTTTGCAAAACATCAATAAAACATTTATCTTTTATAAAATTTTCACCAGGTGCATATCTCTTCACCATCTCACCCTTTTCATCAATTAAAAAAGTTGTATAATTCCATTTTATACTCTTGCCCAATAAATATGATGGTGAATTTTCAGTAAGATATTTGTACACCGCATGCTGATCATTTCCAAAAACCTTAATTTTATCAAACAAAATATATTTATCAGAAAATTTTTGAACATATTCATGAATTTCATTTATATTGAGAGGCTCCTGATTAAGATACTGGTTGCATGGGAATAACAGAATATTTATATTCTTATCGATAATTGAGTTTAACATATCAAAAGATTGTTTGTGAAAGCCGCATTTTGAAGCAATGTTAACAATAACACATGGTTTTCCTTTAAGAGAAAAGAAGTTGAAGTTCTTACCGTCCCATGTTCTTGCAGATAGATCATAAAAAATCGTCATGGGGATATAAAATAAAATTTTATTTATAATAAATGTCATTTTTTTTTGTAAAAACCGATTGGTTATTTGTTTAAACATAGAAATCAATAAAAATAATAGTTGTATTAAGAGTTCGTAAAATAATTTGTTCATTAATGTTTAATAGGTGTTAAAAATTTGAATAAATCGTTTTTTTGGTTTAAATTTATTAAAAAGAGAAAAAAATATTTTTTGTGTTAATAAGATATTGTAATTGGTTTAATAAAAATGTTATTTATTATTTTTATTTAAAATTTTAGGAATATGAAAATCTGATAAAATTTATATAAAATAAAATTTAATAACTTAATCGTCAATTAAATTTTAATAAACTTAATGGATCTGGTGCATTTTTAGATGGCTGAAATAGGAGTGTACTTTTTTTTATTCTCCCCTCTATGTACACATCTACAGAATGTAATAAAAATATATTTATTTTATTATTTATTTCATAAAGGCTTTAAATGACCCCTCACCAACATTTCTATTCACCATATATCTCAAAATATATATGTCCAAAAGCCTTCTTACTTTATGTCGTCTAATATTTATCGGAAATTCCCTGAACCACATCCTTTAATCATATTTATATGCACAATATTTGCTCTATTAAGGAATTCTATGGCGTGATTAGCTGTTCTGTGAGACAAAAATGTTCATGAACGAGTATATCCTCCCAACCATCGGTATAAATGTAAGAGATCTAGTCAACATATGCTTTCAAAACGATAATAACTCATTTCTGTTTTCTTTGTAAACAGCTTTTTAAAATCATTTTTAATTTTCAGTTTTCTAAACCGCCACTATTATCCTTATTACATCGTCACGAGCGACTCTATTAAATTTACTTTTCCCGATCTTAGATTCATCAGTATAGAGAACACTCACTCGCTACTTTTAGCCAAAATTGGGCATAATTTTTCTCCAATAAATTCATGTTCTTAACCCATTTTGTTGTATGAAATTAAGGAACGTGTAATTGAGAAACCATAACATTTTCTGACGAAAAAACAAATTTAAAACATTTTTCGGATTTTTCAGACAACGTTTATTAAAGTTATAAATTTATTTTTATTACTTACCTGTAACAATTTTGCATTTTGGCGCTTTTTTTATTCAATTTTGACAGTTTTTTTTAAAACCCCACGTATGAAATTGAAGGTCCATGCTTAATTATTAAGAAAATATGAGAAAATTACAAGCCGTGTAATTGAGGAACCAAATAGATAAAATTGGCGGAAACGCAAGAAAAATTAAGTATTTAGAAACAAAATGAATTATTAAAAGGTTTTATACCTAAAAATTTATTTTTTTAAAATTGAAATTTTATTCATTATTCTCAGAATCATCTATCATTTCGCCCAATTGTCTCAAATTACTTTCACTTCTTCTTATCAAACCCCTATTTATGCTTGCTATCTCAGAATAATATCTGACTCTATAATTATTAATGCTATTTATCTCATCTTGATTCAATTCAACAAGTGATACACTATTATTAGAACTATAAATGTTACTTATAAGATTATATCCTAGAACATTCAAAAATAAATTAGATGGCGAATCTCCTATTGCCCGATGTATTTTAATATTGTACTCATATGTTGTTCTTTGTAAAATATCAATCCATCTTCGTGTATTTTTAAGAATCATTATAGATCTTAAACTAGTTTTGATAGTTTTGTTAAATCTTTCAATTTGACCTTGTGTTTCGGGATGATTTGGTCGGCCAAAAACATGTTTTACATTGAATTTAGAGCATAGATGTTTTATTAAACGATTTTTGAATTCAGTACCATTGTCAGAATGGATTTCTTTAGGAATTATACATCTCAAAAATAAATCTTCTAAATGTATATACACTTCTTCGGCTGATTTTTGAAGACACGGGAAACACCATGCAAATTTAGTAGCACAATCAATTGCAGTTAGAATATATTTAAAACCGTTATTATCATTATGAAATTCAATCATGTAAGTTATGTCAAGTTGGATTCTGTCTAATTTATTAGGTATAATTATTGGTGTTGTAGTAGTATTTTCTACCCGTACTTTTCTGTTACTGCAAATATTACATCTATCTAGCAGTCTTTTTACATCTTCTTGCGTGATATTATAATATTTCCGTTTAATTTCATTGAATATAGCATTAATACCACGATGGCATTTTTCATGTATTTCTTCAATATATTTATATTTCAAATCATTTAAGTATTCAGGAACATATTTTAACAAGCCATATTTGCTTTTTATAAATATTTCATTATTTAGAACTTCTATTTTTTTAGCCTTTGCTTTGAATTTTTTAATTTGGTTAGGATTTAAATTATTTGGGATTAATTTGTGGATTTTGAAAGCTATTAAATTATTGTATTCCTCGATTGTTGTTATTTTTATTAAATTCCCCATTGTAATAGGGGTATGTAAAAAATATAAAAACTTGTAAGAATAAAACCTTTTAAAAATTCATTTTATTTCTAAATACTCAATTTTTCTTGCGTTTCCGTCAGTTTTATATATTTGGTTCCTCAATTACACGGCTTGTAATTTTTCCATATTTTCTTAATAATTAAGCATGGACCTTCAATTTCATACGTGGAGTTTTAAAAAAACTGTCAAAATCGAAGATAAAAAGCGCCAAAATGCAAAATTGTTAAAAGTAAGTAATAAAAATAAATTTATAACTTTAATAAACGTTGTCTGAAACCTCCGAATAATGTTTTAAATTTGTTTTTTTCGTCAGAAAATGTTATGGTTCCCCAATTACACGGTTCCTTAATTTCATACAACATCTTATGATTCAATATTTTTATTTATTATAAATTTAAATTATTAATTATTAAGAGTTTGTTTTTTCTGCGGCAAAAAAAAAAGATTTCCTGCCGCAACCGCTGTCCGTTTTTCTGTCGCAGGCAGCTAAAACGGACAGCGAATAGACACGTTTTCCACAAGTTATAGACACCTTTTTGACAGAGTTCTAGACACCTTTCCCAGAGTTCTAGACACATTTACCTAGAGTTCTAGACACATTTTCTTAAAGTTATAGACACATTTTCTTAAAGTTATAGACACATTTTTTCAGAGTTATAGACACATTTTCCTAGAGTTATAGACACATATTCCCGGAGTTATATACATACTTCCCTAAAGTTGGAAACATATTTTCCTAAAGTTATAGACGCATTTTTCTAATATTTATACAAAATATATCTCCCTAAAATAATGCCAAGAAACACAGAAAAACGAATTCCACATAGAAGGTCCCGTAGCTACGTTTAAAAGAAACAATACTAAAACTTTCTACATCTTTTTAAATCCGAAAAAAGCAAAATGAAATACTGTTTGCTCTAAAATTATCAATATCGTTAGTTAATAGAGAGACGCAAATGGTTTTTAATTAAGATTTTTATAATGGCAAAAAAACATTTCTTCAGAAGAAAAAAAGTAAGCGAAAAAAGATATCATTTCAAGAACGAGTGCAAAAACGCCGAGCTTGCAATTAACCCATGTGCGACACCGGAATTGATAAATTTAAGCTTGAAAAACAACCGTAAAATTAATTAAACTATGTCAAGTATATCAAGAGACATATAAAAAATAGGCTTTATGAATTAATATTATAAAAAATTCTTATATCTAGGAATTCCGATGTGAAAAAAAAAGATTCACTTATGCGAATTTAATGAGAGAAATATTGATATAGATATAATTGTTCTGGGCGAATCTGTGTTCAATCTTTACATGAGTAAAAAATATAGATCTCCAAGAAAAATTGTAAAGTATGCACTTCAGTTCAAAATTCGAAATCTAATGTTTCCATCTTATGCACAATATCAATCGAATGGATGTATTGCATCAAAACCAAATTATGGAGTTTTATAGGACTTCGCAGAGTTATAATTACATTTTGCAAACTTATAGACTATTTTTGGTAACTTAAAAACCCTTTTTTGCTAACTTTTAAACCCTTTTTTGCAAACTTATAATCTAATTTTTGCAAACTAATATATTTCTAAAAAACTACAATCATTTAAATATAGCTTATCCAACGGGTTTGAGACACCCCTCCTCAGATTTGTAAGTCTTAATTGGTAAGGGCAAAGAGTATATTTCTTATTTTTAATAAGCTTAAAATCGCGAGATATATATAAATATATATACAATTAATAATTGAAATTGAGAGATATATTTATCTCGCAATTTTAATTATTAATTATATATTTATCTCGCGATTTTAAGCTTATTAAAAATAAGAAATATACTCTTTATACTTACAAATGAAGAGTTAAAAATCTAAAGGGGGTATAACTCGTTTGAGAACCCATATTTTAAAGCTTCATGTTTTCTTATAAATGAATTATTTTAATAAAAATGGGTTATAAGTTTGCAAACATAGGATTATGAGTATGAAAAATAGGCCTATTGTTTGCAAAATGAGATTATAACTTTACAAAAATGGGATTATAAGTTTGCTAAAATGGGGTTTTAAGTTTGTAAGTATGGGGTTTATAAGTTTGATAAAATAGGCTTATAAGAAGGCAAAACTGGGCTTATAACTCTGCAAAGCCTTTTAAAGAAGAGTATCTGCTATATTTTATAAATAATTAACACCCAATACTGAATAATAATTTGATAAACATATAGTTTTAGATCCTGATTCTATGCATAAAACTCACGGTGTAATTACAGCATTCGCCCATGGTGATTATATTATGCATTTATTGCCTCAATGTCACCGCATTAGAATCATAAGAAGAATTTATCAGCGCATTTAATTCGAAATTTATAAATATGCGGCCATGCAAAGATATTGAAGCAATAATCAGTGAAATTGCTTTTAATAGTCACTTTGAAATGGTAGGATTTGACAAACATTGCGTGAATGGGTGGAAAAAAGTATTATGATAGAGAAATGATTTAATAAAAGTTCTATTAGAATTTACTCCCCTTTTATAATGTCGCAATCAGGTACACAATATGCATTTTTTCAATATCATTTTTGTACACTTACAGAGTTTTTCATAGTTATAGGCCCATATATCAAAAGTTATCGAGATATTTTTAGAAGGTATCCCGGGAAAGAGCTGTGGCATTTTCCGGATTGCAATTTTAAATATTTATTAAAAAAGAGACCCACTAAATAATACCTTAAAACAAAAATTTCAAAAATTATCAATAATACACCGTTCAAAATAAAATTTATATTTTTAATAAGGAGAAAATTATTTGAAATACACGAAAAAAGTTTTAAAATAAACTATGAAACTTTTTGGTTTGTAATAATGGCACGAGAACTAGCTGCAATATTTTTTTATAAAAAAAATTAGCAACATCTTAGTTTAAACAAAAAATTCGACTTCCACTTAGCTTATACATCCTTTCTAAAAAGATAAAACACTCAAATATAGTAACACAAAAAGATAAAAAAAAAATGTTTTATATACATGTTTTAAAAACTTTTTTGGAAAAAGCCGGATCCCTAATTAAATATATAAAACGCATTTTATACAATATGTATATAGAACAATATAGTGAAAATTTTGTAATCCTATTTATTTCTATATTTTTTAGTTCATCGTGTCTATTTAGAGGGTGTCTCTAAATAGTTTAGGAAAAATCTTTTGTTTAAACAAGGATATTAAATTTTTTTTAAAAAATCTCGCGAATATTTTGCGTAATCTCGCCCTCGGCGATTTATCGTGCTACTTATTAAAAACCAAAAAGTATTTAAATTTATCTTGAAATTTATCTTATATTTTAAATAATTTTCTCTTAAAAAAATATATATGCTGCGCATAGTAGTACAGTTGATTTTGGTCATTATAAGCCTAGAAAGGTTTGATTTTTATACTATTACGAGACTTTTAAGTACTTAGGTAAGTATTGTTATATTTTACGTATCATTTTCATGTAAAAAGACGATATATTTACTTTATTTCATGTCTTTGCCATATTATTTAGCCCTTTTTAATTTAAGACGAGTTTGTTTTTTTTAGAAGTTTGGTTTTTTAGGCTTTCAAGGATTATAAAATTTATACGTACAAATTTCCAATTAAATGTTTTTTCTTAACATTTTTGTTTGATTTTTTTAAGACCACATGCTGAGAAAAAATTTACAAAAAAAAGACATGGCAAAACGAATTCAATAAAAAAATATACTATTAAAGATATTAAGTAGAAGTATATTTTTTCAAATCAGTCGATGAAACAAAAAAGAAAAATGCAAGTGAGCTTGTAAAGTTTTCTTCTGAGGATTACCGATCATAAATTAAAAGAAATATATCGAGGATCGTTTGGAAGAGGCAGATATAGACGCTTATATTCTTAAAAAGGACGAAAAACTTTGTAACAAGAAAGTAAAAGTAACTAGGAATACATTAATAATTCTAACTAAAGAATATTAAGGGTTCTCACAGGAAAATGCAAAAAAGGTAAACTTTATATGTAAATATTTTCGTTAAGAGAAACCATCTAAGCTTCATTTCATGGTAATCCTGAAAGCGCAGATTTAAATCAAATCGACAAATTTAAAGAACAATTAAAACAAAAATTAAAAGACTTTAATATCGCTGATGTTTTTAATTTAGATGAGAAAAGTCTTTACATTAGATCAGGCTTTAAGAAGACGTATGTTTTTAAAATATAAAGATAATAAAAACGTAAAAGTTGATAAACAAGATTTACATTGATGTTAGGTCTTATTTCTCTAGAAAAAGGCTTGAACCTTTACTCATAGGAAAATTAAAGAATCCAAGAGCCATAAAAATATCAATTTATCGTCTTTTGAATTTTTTATAGAAATAACAAAACCGCGTGGCTCACGTCACAGTTATTTGAGAAATATCTTGATAAATTGAATCTAAAATTAGTTGATGAAAATGGAAAAATACTGTTTTTAGTCAAAATTTTAGTGGACGTAAACAGAATCTAAAGCCAATGTTAGTTGTGATTTTTACACCTAGCGCACACCTTATTCCACAGAATAGATATGGGAATCATTAATGTCTCAAAGTAAAATCCAATATTCGGCACTGTATATTTATAGGGGACAAAAAAATCTCTCTATATGTATAAGCATATAAAATAATAAAAATATATTTTTGTTAGTTAGTAATAGCTAGTATGGGAGTGCATGATCTTTTCTTTTATTTAGTTTCTTATATATGTGATATCTCTGGAGACATCTTTGATGCCTTTTGGTATATCATATATATAAGAAACTAAATAAAATAAAAGATCATGCACTCCCTTACTAGCTATTATTAACTAACAAAAATATATTTTTTTAATTAATATACCCATGCATATTAAGAAATTTTGGGTGTAAATCTATTTTTTTATATTTTGATGTAAAAATGTTTTTTTTAATAAAAAAACTATTTGGTAAAACAAAAAAAGATATTGGATATAACGACCTTATTTTTTATTGCATCAAAAAAGATAGAATAGCAAAATTATTACAAGAATGAGGATTAGTCACACCAAAATAAGATGTAAAAATGCTGATCTTATATGAATAAAATAAAAAAAAATAATGAAGCTAGATTTTGTGGAAATGTAAAAAAAATGTATATCAACAAGATCTGTTGATGATTTGAGAATGATTTATGTCGGATTGATACGTTGAAATTTATGAAATTTGCCTATTTTTTTCATGATGATATTAGTCTTAGAAAAAGATATTTATGAACTTCGATCGAGTTTAAATAGCTATTATTAATACAAAAATAGACTAGAGGCAGTTATAATTAGAAATTGGCTGATTTATAAAACAAGAATAAGGGATGTAGGAATTGAATTCTAAATAGATGAAACATGTTTTAGTAAAAGAAAATATTAAAAAGGAAGATATAAATTCCCATTATGTATATTTGGAGGAGTATAAGTGGGCAAAGCTAGTTGTTTTTTTTGTTACAGATATATCTAAATTTACTTTGCAGTCTTGATTGGTCTTAACATTAAAAAAAGAAGGTGATATCGTGTCTGAATTGTGGAAATCCGAATTGAGAAAACTCCAAAAAAGGGAAAACACCCCAAAATATATTTGTGGGTAAAATTATAATATTGTGAAAAAACGGTCGTTTCAAAAATTACCGATTTTTTTTATAACCCCTAAATGGTTAGAATTAGAAAAAAAAATTTAAAGTAATAAAGGCTAAAATGTAATAGGTTGGGATGGTTATTTTATAATCATAAAGATATAAACATAGTATTAGTTGTCTGAAGGTTGAAAAAAATGAGTTAACTTCTCTTGTTGCACCTACAAACAACTAATACTACGTTTATATCTTTATGATTATAAAAATAACTATTTCTGTTACAACAAATTATGACCCCCTGCAAATTATGACCCCATTAAATTAAATGTAGTTATTGGAAAATTTAAATTTTGATAATAAAAATTTATTAATAACCTCACAGCAAATTATGACCTCTTTAATTTGATATAAAAAAATCAATTTTTGATAACAAAATACATTAATAAAATGGTCAGAAAAAAATCAGCAAATTATGACCCCTTTTAAATTTTATTGTATTTCCATTTAACAATTGCTTTTTATTCAATCTTATTTTAATAAATGTTAGTGGTAATCTGCGCTTACATTATTGAATCAAATGAAAATTGAATAATAAATTAGTTTAATTAATTATTTTTATATCATCTGATTAAAATTAATTGTCTATCAAAGTAATTTATTTTGTTAATTAAATTACCCTATATAGTAATTATTTTAATTAAGCTAATTAAAAATTAATCATGATAATTTAAATTGATCGTAATTTATTTTAACTAAAATTAAAAGGAATAAGAAATTGAAAACGCGTGTAATTTAGGATTAAAAAAAATTCAAAAGACTTTTCTTATTAAAACACTTTAAAACTAAAGTCTATTTCTATTAGGCACCTCTGCAGATACTTGTATCCTTAAAGTGACTGTAATATATTATTTAATATGTTTATTGTTAATCTTAATTTATTTAATTAGGTTTGTAATTGGCACTTAAAAAAAATAATTCGTTCTATTAACACTATAATTTTGCGATTACTGTTTAAATTAAATGATATAATACAATTTTTTATTAAAAAAATATTCACAAAGGTTGCTGTTTTGACTATATTTATATTATTAATTGAATTTTAATACAATTAACTTATAAATTATTTTATAAATTATTTTAATAATACTAAATTTATTTAATCAAAATTAAAGGGGTCATAATTTGCTGATTTTTTTTTCTGACTATTTTATTAATGAAATTTGTTATCAAAAATTGATTTTTTTATATCAAATTAAAGGAATCATAATTTGCTGTGATGTTATTAATAAATTTTTATTATACAAAATTTAAATTTTCCAAAAACTACATTTAATTTAATGGGGTCATAATTTGCAGGGGGTCATAATTTGTTGTAACAATGTGTAAATATAAAGGCAAAAATGGGGGTTTACATTTTTTTTTAAAAAAAAAACCTTCTTGACACACATGAGTGAGGTCATCAAATTTGTAGAAGCAAAACTTAATTCAATAATCAGTGAATTAATTGCAAAGAGATATATATTTTGTTCTTCTAAATTAACATGGAAGTCTAAAAAGATTTTTCAGGCGCGATGTACATGGAAGCCATGTGGGAAAGTATATTTTCTGTTTGAGTCCTCTCCCTTTACTAACAATTTTGAAAAGAACTGCCAAATCATACTCATACTAAAATATTGGCTTTCAGGGTCTAATATAATTGAGATATAGAAATGGCTAGAAATATCGAGATTTCAAATTTACCGTATTTTGACTAAAATTAAAAAAAATGAAATAAATTGATAAGTATTATCAACAAGTAGGACAAATAGGGTGTGAAGGTATTATTGTAGAGGTCGACGAGTCCAAGTTTGGAAAGAGAAAGTATGAGAGAGGGCATGTCGTTGATGAAGTTTTAATTCTAGGAGCAGTGGAAAGAACGGATTCAAGAATAATAATTCCCAAAAAATGTCTCATCGAAACTCAGAGACCTTAATTTCTTTCTTAAGCCAACACGTTCATCATGACTCGATCATTTTTTTAATTGGTTGGCGAGGGTATAGTAATTTAGACCAGCATTTTTCCGGCCATTTCAGAGTGAATCATAGTGTGAAATTTGTTAACCAATTAAACGATGTTCATATAAACACTATTGAAGGTTGTTTTTCAGGTATAAAGAAAGGAATAGAACAAAGAAATTGGTATCTTTATATCTGCTTTGATTCATGCTAAATAGAAACGAAAAGGAAAGAGCATTCGATATTTTAATTAAATTAATTTTTAATTAATTTTAAAAAGAGTATTTGATATTTTAATTAATTTCAAAAAGAACATTTTTTATTTTTTCCCAAAGGGGCTTTTTAAAAAAAATGTACACCCCCATTTTTGCCTTAATATACGCACAAGCTCCATTTTTTAAACTGTGAAATTCATATAGCGGGTCAAAAAAATCTTATAAAATGTGTTTTTTATAAGGCGTATTTAGGGTATGTTTTTTATAATGTTCTTTTTAGGGGGTGGTTTAATAAGATCCCAAAAAATTAACGATAAATTTCCTCAATTTTTATTTTTCCATCCTTTTAATTCCACCCTCACCTTTTAATTTTTTCCTCCACTTTTAAATTAATATTTTTCAATATTAAACTTTCGTATGTTATCTACAGCAAAATTCATATTAGAGTGACAAAAGAATTTACATCTACCTTATCAATTTTTACCTCCCTTTTTTCATTAACTCATACCAAAATTTGCCTCAGACCGTATAATTTTACCACCGACTGTATATTTAACTTTTGCCATATATTCTTATAATAAAAGATGTCTCTCCCAATTATGGAACCAAAATTTTCAAAAAAATCTAATAATAAAAGAATACCGGAAATAAATAAAATATAACAAATTTTTTATCTTTTCTTACAACATAATCAGAAATGGTTGTTTGTATTATTCATTTGATATTATAAATTCTTTCTTTAGTCGATATATGATTTATATTGTTTAGGGATTATTTATAAGAAAATAACTTTCAAGATCATCCTTATTTTTAAATGCTTATGAATGTCTTAATGCTTTTTAATCGCAATAAAATTATTGTTGAGGGTTGACTCTTCCGAATCTACAGTTAAACATATTTATCACAAATAACTACCTGAGCTTCTATCTATCATTTTCAATTTTTTGTTTTTATAATGAATGCATCCAATCATCAATTTATTCAAAGCATTTAACACATTATTCATCCAATACAATCATTTCATGGCCATAAAATTCTTTAACATCTAATTTCAAATTTTCAATAGATTTTCAAAAACAATTTATACCTATTTCTCGTGAGACATCGTTACATGATTCAAGTAATAATTTAAGGGATTGAAAAACTTAAATTCCACTAAAAGTCATAATTAATATGTTTAGTATCGATAAATCCCATACTATAATCAAGTTTTGAATTTAGCTTTTTATAAATGCTTTTAAAAGAAAAAAATAATACTTATCTAAAAGCTGCATCATTAAGTAAAACTGAGAGGGAAATAAGAGGGTTCTGAATTGCTAAATTCTATTTATATGGGTATAAAGATGCATTGTCTAAAGCGAATATAAATTTTATATTTTCTAAATTCGATTCCACGTTTGATCTTTTTAACAAAAAAAATAAGTCAAATTCAAGTTAATTTATGCATTTAATTTTGGTTGTTCGAATTTTAATTTCTAAAATTAATATTTTTATTGAAATATATATTACATGCTGACAACATCCATAGCTGCCAATCCGGAGAGTTCTCTCCTACCGTGTCTAAGACCTTTGGTTCTTGGTGTTTCAATAATACGTCACTTCCTAAACTACCCAGAAGCTCAGATGTATAAGCGATCTTCGTTTTATTAATGACTCAGCAGGATACAGGTAATTAGTGGCTTTTCATGAATTTTTATTTTTCACTCCTTTTTGCCGAGATGTGTCGCCACACTCATCCCCACACCTAAGAGAGTCCCTTCTGCTTCATTGTCATATTAGACCAAGTCTTAATCAGCTATACCTTATAACAACTATATATTACTACTATAATTATATAGTTATGACCGCTTAATCTCATTCCCTCATTATTTATTAAAAAGTGACGTCAGCGGGATTCGAACTACGATACTTAAATTTTACATTCAAGAGTGTTAACCACTGAGCTATCTGGCATCGTTTTTCTTAATATGGGACTTCAATTACACTGATGATTTTTTAATATAATTTATTAAGGACAGTAATTTTATACATGGACCTTTAAAAAATAGTTTTCCAAATTTTGATATTTTTAATTTACATCATGTAGAGGGCTTTATAAATAGAATTTCCGTGTAAAATTAAACATATTTGTTTTTTTTATATTTTTGCTGAAATTTTATAGGATAATTTCATTGCACTTTTTTTAAATTTTTTACAACTTCGATTACTTTCTTCTCTATATGAGAATCAAATTTATTTTCAACTTATTGCTTAATTGTCTCATTATATCAAGTTAAAATCAATTTTACTTCACTTAATCAATTGTATATCATTGTTTTAATTTTTAAAGCTTAATGTCGTTACCCGACTATTAAATAAATCTACGCAATAGGAATCGTAGATGATACCTAAATTTTCATTTAAGAGTGTAACCACTGATTTATATCGGGACATGAGAGTTTGTAAATATTAAAAAAGAGATATAACTATAAAAAAAGAACTAATACCTAGGAAATTATGTTTATAAATTTTAGAAATAGGGTTATATCTTTGAAAAGGTTGTACCTAAAAAATGTCAAAATTCCCAAATAAGGGGTTTTGACTACAAAAATATCAAGAAAATTTTTAATTTATATTTAAAAGTGATAGAAAAAAATCAAATCCTTTAATTCTAATTTAGGTATTTAAAGGGCAAAATCATTATCAATATTCTATAATTGGCAGCTTAATTTTATTTTTATAGTACCATAGTCATTAACCTGAATTTAAGAATTAAATGAAAAAATAACGTCACGACCATAACTTTATTTAAAAATGAAATACAAAACAAGAAAAATAAAAACAAAAATTGCACCAAAGGCGAAATACTTAGCAATCATTCCATCATTACCAAGTTTCTTAGATTCTCTCTGAAGTTTTTTTACCTGGAAATCAAGTTGATTGGCCAATTCATCGAGTTGTTTCAATCGTTCACCCCGATTAAGGATTTTGTTGAGTGACTGCGCACATATATCTTTAGTTTTTCTGATTTCATCTTGAATCTTCTTTTCTACATTTTGTGAATTGAATTTTTCCATCAATTTTTTGATTTCTTCTTCATTATTAGTTAGATGGCTTATAAATACGCTTATAGTGTTGCTACTGGTTGTTTGATCAGTAACTACGACTATAAAATTATGTTCCAATTTAATGTAAATTATAAATTCACCACTTTCGTATTGGTAGAAATTTTCGTTTTTCAAGGCGTTTATCGCTTTTCTTATTTCAAGATGAAATTTGTTGTTGTTTTTTAGAAATACACCGTGTTTTGAGAATACGGCGGCTTTTATTTCTTTTTTGGGTGTTAGAATTTCAGTATAGAAAATTGTCATGAAGGGTTTAAAAAAGTAATTATAAAATACATCGATGTATGGTTACTTTTGATTAACAAAATTTATTTTAATTGTGATTATTAGAATTTATTTTAATTGTGATAATAAAATTTATTTTAATTGTGATGAATAAAATTTATTTTAATTGTGGTTAATAAAATTTATTTTAATTAGAACTGATGTTAAAAAAGAATAGAATTATTTTATAATTAAATAGATATAAAAATTATTTTATATTTTTGAAGACTTTTAATTAATATTTGGACTGTAATGTTAACTCTCTAGAATTAAAATTGTGCTAAATTATGTTTAATTTCTTCTTCGTCACTTCATTGAAAGTAAGCTGGAAATGACATTGAATTGTCACAGCGTAAAATTGAAAACAAATGATCCAGTGTAGTATTTTCTCATATTTACCCTGATATGGCAGAAAAACAAAGTTGTCTATCTTAGGCGTTGCGATGACGCTTCGGTAAATCTCTGTAAAACAGCATTGGACATAAATAAAAACGAAAAAAAATCTAATATTTCCCATATATTGAAAACTGCGAAACAGCAGAATCTATAATTAGCCTAACATTAAAGTGGTAATTTAGTTTTATAAAGCAAAGAACAGAGTTTTAAAGTTAGTAACCCCTGTTTTTAATTATTTTTTTTATTATCACTGGCTCACAGACCTCACATAAAAAAATATAAATTCGCAATTCATAAAGGAGAAGTAATGATTCTTATTTGAAATAATCTCGATTTATCGAAATAAAACCGAATATATAATTTTTATGATCAATGAAGAAAGTATGAGTGTTTCCAATGATTACATATTTAATCTATCTTTATAAATCAAGATTATTTAAAATAAGAATCATTACTTCTCCTTTATGAATTGCGAATTTATATTTTTTATGTGGGGTCTGTGAGCCGGGTGAGAGCCGGGCTAGAACATAATTGTTATATTTAAACTTTATATAATGAAATATTATAAAATTATTATTGATATATTTACATGTTGATAACATCCATAGGTGTCAATCCGTAGATTGTCTCCGACACTAGTTTTAAAAACGTGGTTTCTGGCGTTCCAATAATACGTCACTTCTCAAGATACCCAGAAGCTAGCTGTATACGCGATTTTCGTTTTATCTATGACAAAGAAGGACACAGGTAATTAAGGGCTTTCCAAGAATTTTTATTTTTCACTACTATTTGCCGAGATACGTCGCCGCACTATTCCCCACACCTAAGAGAGTCCCTTCCGCGTCATTGTCATATTAAACCAAGTCTTAATCAACTATACCAAACTGGAACAACTGTATATCATACTACAATTATATAGTTTTTGCCCGCTTAATGTCATTCTCTCATTATTTATTAAAGAGTTACATCAGCGGGGTTCGAATCACGATACTTAAATTTTACATTCAAGAGTGTTAACCACTGAGCTATCTGGCTATTCATCATTTTTTACATTACTAATATTTTACCGAGATGAGTCATTACACTCGGTCTCACACCCACCAATGACCTTTTTCTTTCCCCGCTATTTATAACAGGGTTAAATCAGCTATACTACACAGTAAAAAGTGTATATGCTAAAAATTGAACAATTAGTGTCAATTTCCGAATATTTATTATGTAAACTGCAAAAAATCATAACCTCGATAGTTAAATGTTTTATTCGAGAGTGTTTAACGCCGAGCTATTTGGCCTAATAGAATTTCAATTTTACATTATTAAACTTTGAATTTTTATTTTATAAATTATTTTTATTAAATATATATATTACATGCTGACAACATCCATAGCTGCCAACCCGGAGAGTTGTCTCCAACCATAGTCTTATGACCTTT
>SDVU01000044.1:0-24899 GCA_016256075.1 Dictyocoela muelleri | reverse complement strand
AATCTATTAGAACATCTGAAAGCTCTTTCTGGCCGGGTGTTTCTATCAAAATTATAAATAAAATCTTTGTATATAATCTTCTCTTTTCCGTAAGTTTAAATTTATTTTATATTATGTCACGGTTCTTAATATTTAATAGTAATAATAAAGTTGGCGAAAAAACGCTTTTTTCGCCAAAAAAATTGTTTTTTTGCCTATAGCGAAAAAACGCTCTCATATAAGTTATAGGACCCGCTTTTTTGAAGGATAAAAAAAATACCCTTATGATTACACGTATATAATTATATAATAAAATTTATACACCACGCAGACTTATCGGGTTCTGTGTAGAATTAGGCCTTCTACGTTAATAAAAGCGATGCAATAAATGTAATAAAACCCATGTCTTTGAAGAAGAAAAAAGAAGTGACGGCCTTATATGGTTGTGACCTACTTATAAGTATCATGAATTTTCTGTTTAAATTCAGGGTGCTTCTGTTTTCTTTGACTTGAAGACTCCTTTGAGAACAATTCTTTTATTTATTTATGAATTGACTCAAAAAAACTTATGTCAAAAAAAAATAAAAAGAGAATATAAAGTAAGTAAATATGTCATTAACTCAGTTTTTAATTTTATCAGGAATGTTTTGAATAAAATAAAATTTGAAAAAATCGTGGTAGTGGAGAAACAGTTGAGGTTGATGAACCTTGTATTTCTCGTCGTAAATATCACAAAGGTAGGTTGATCAAAAACACATTGTGCGTAGGATTCATCTCTAAACAAAGCAAAAAAATGTTTTTCCAAGTGGTAAAGTCCCGAACCAGTGGAATAATAAAACAAAATATACAATCCAATTCTTTAGTAATTACTGATAGTTCGAAGGGATATAAAAACTTAGAGAATTTGTGTTTTGTGCATAAAAAAGTTAATCGTAAAAAATTTTTGTAGACCCGGAAAATTCTGAAATCAACACACAGAACATTAAAAATATGTGGTGTTGTTGAAAAAATATATCAAAACTCGGGGAACCTATATCCAAAAAAATCACTTTATATTCAAGAGTTTCAATTTTTTAAAACTACAGAAACACCCTTTACAGACATTTTGCGTAGGTTTTCACGCTTTAAATAAAATAATATTTTCATTTGCATTTTTTCCCTTCAAAAAGCGGGGATCTTATATCTTATTTTTACAGCCCTTTTTCAAAATCTCATTTTTCCAAAAAAAAAATTAAACGTAAAAAAGAATGAGGATAATGAATATAAATCGGCGTTTGCGGGTTATTTGACGCCTTTAAATAATTTTAATGACATCTCATTATAAGTAAAAAGTATCTACTATACCTGGGTTTTCATAATTATAGACACATTTTTCAAAAATTATAGACCCATTTTTTCGAACTTATAGACCCATTTTTTAAACTTTATGACCCATTTCTTTCTGACTTATAGACACATTTTGATAGATTTATATATAATCAGCAGAAATCACATCGATTTATTTATTTAACCCCTTTTTAACCAATGTTTTCAAACGATTATTTCCTAAGGATTATTTTTCAACCCTTATTTACCAAAACTTATTTTCTAGCTTTTTTCTTCAATCCTAATTTTAATCATTATTTTCATTTTCTTTTTCCATTATTTTTTAGCCTTATTTTTTTAGTCTTTATTTTTAACATTATTTTTTTAACCTTTTTTTTTCTAACAGTTTTTCAACAAAGGTTAAAAAATGACTATAAAAAAAAGGGGGCTAAAAAAATAAGGCCTAAAAATAAGGGTTAAAAAAAATATAAGGTTATGAAATAATGGTTGAAAAATAATGGTTTAAAAATTGGGGTTAAAAACAGGGACAAAAAAAAATAATTAAACGTGGTGATTTTACTGATCATCCACAACTCTATCAAAATGTGTATAAAAGTCTAAAAAATGCCCATAACTTTGAAAAAACAAGTCTATAAACTTAAAAAAATGGGTCTATTGCTTTGAAAAAAATGAGTCTATAATATTTAAATTAAGTCTATATTTATAAAAAACCCTGTATATAAGATATTTTTGACATATAATGGGCGGTAGTTAAAATTATTTAAAGGCGTTGAATAATCGCGAAAGCTCGAATAACCCGCAAGCGTCTATTTTTATTTATTCTCTTAATTATATTTACGTTTTATGTAAATTTTTTAGAAAAGATGAAATTTGGAAAAGGCCTAGCCATAAAAATCTATTCGTGAGGAATATTATTTTCGTAAGATACCTGTTCCAGTTTCTAAAAGTGAACAAGGAAATATATTCATCTTACTCAGAGATAAACACCCCTATCTTTTTTTGATCAAACCAAAGATGCAAACGGCCTTATTTTCTTAATATAGTAGGTGTGTAATATAGTTTAGATAAAAGAGATTGCGCATAGGTTTAAATTACTGTTGAGATTACTAGAAGGAACATTGACACAGTCACACAAGAAATGGATATAAAAATATGTGATATTTATAATAGCAAAAATCGTCTCTCTAATGGGTTATGCGCCCTTCTGATTTTTTAGTATGTGCGCTCCATAAATGCAATCATAAAAAAATTATTTGAAATAAGCTTAAAATCGTTAATTATCTTCATATAAAATCATTTAATATCTTTTAGGTCATATATAGAAGTTTTCAAAAATTTCCACGAAGCGAGAATTTTTGAAAACTTCCGTATATGGTGAAAAAAATTTCAATGATTATATCTGAAGATAACTCATGATTTACGATACGAAAATAAAAATTTAATGACTGTCTCTCATGGATGGGGCTTTACATAAAAAATCAGACGGGCGCCTAACCAGTTGGAGAACGGGAAATTTTGTACTACTCCTGTCAACACACTCAAAAATTTCGGGTCTTTTCTGTTATCAAGGCTACCTTTTTTTAAAAAGTAGGCTTGATAACAGAAAAAAGCACTTTTTTAAATTTTTAAATTTTTAATTAATTAATTAAAAATTTTAAATAACCCATGTCGATCCATGTTTTGAAATCTAATGATAAAATTTTCTCGAATATCGAATACACGCTTGAATATATAATTGATAATGATATTATTAAAAATTCAAGCCAATATAGAAAATGTAGAAATATTTAAAATATTAAAATTTAAAAAAAAGAATGGGTGTAAAGAAATTGCATATTGCTGTATCATAAAAAAATGCCAACGAAAAAAAAACATGTCTTCTTTTAAATGCAAAACAAATGTTTTGATAAACATTTTTTATTTTTTAATGTCCAATTTTCAAATATTCAGATTATAAGATACCTGAAAATATCAAAATATTTAATTTCATCGATAAAAAATTGTTGATAAATTGTTATAAACAGTTTATGAAATCAAAGTATATATTACATTGAGGATTAGGAACAATTGTAGAAGTTGATGAAAGTGTTATTTGTAGATAGGGAGTGATAAAAACTCTAAGTCAACTGATTATCAGAAACCTGAAACAACTTGGATATTGTGCGGAATTTATAAATATGATAGTCGAATTTTTTTTTAAAAAATGTGTTGAATAGAGAAGCCAAGACTATTTCAAATGCAATGGACGTATTAGTTGGTGTCGGAAGTAAATTATTCGTGATATACATCTTT
Organism: Dictyocoela muelleri; assembly: GCA_016256075.1. Lineage (NCBI taxonomy): Eukaryota > Fungi > Microsporidia > Dictyocoela > Dictyocoela muelleri. Next base: position 21,302 of record SDVU01000044.1, on the reverse strand, counting down.
CTTATCCACGTGTCGCTTTAAATTTGTCATTAAGTCATAAATTAGTAAACCATTCTGAAGGATTCAAATCCCTGGAAGGTACGCATACGAACAATATTGAAGGTTTTTAGAGGGGTCTAAAATTTTCAATGAGAAAAGAGCATGGTGTGAGAAGAGATGAAATTGACGATTTGTTAATGGAATATACATTCAAAAAAAGGTTTTTGTCAAATTTGGAGTATGGAGAATTTGAGTGTATTTTAAAGAAATATTAATGTGTTTTTTTAATTAATAAAATTTTAATCACAGTTTTTAATTAATTTAAATTTTTAATAATTATAAAAAACAATATCAAGGGGGGATCCTTGGTGGTAGCCTTGATAACAGACAAGACCCGGAGTGTTCATATTAAGAGTGTTCATATTTAAGGATTCACTCTAATATGCTGTAAAATCTAATTTAATATTGACAGAAGATATGATCGAAATGGGCTGCGTTGTAACATAGCCAAATAGGCTTAGTTGCGACGTTTTTAGCCCAAAAATCTAGTTATAAAAAATAATAATAAAGATCAAATAAATTTTAAATTTTACTGTGAAAACTCCTTAAAAATAAAAAATGGCTTTATTTAAAAATAATTAGTTTGATTTAATTAAAAAAACGCATGTATTAAAAAAATTCAATAGTCAAAATTTTTTTAGTTAAGAATTGCATTATTATATTTCATAGAATCATTAGATATTTATGAGGGCTCATTTGATAAAATTTCATGCAATACCTTTAAAAACCATACTCAACTTTCATTTTCATCTTTTTCAATTTATCGACTTAATTTTTTTTGTTTGGCTTGGAGAATCAAACAATGAAATTCAGAGAACTATGCCATCCTTCGATTACATTTGCTGTTAATGGTGAAGAGACGATAATTCACGTGTATGATGACAAAAAAGAAATATTAAAAATTGATTTTTTATTTATTTTTGGTCTGACAAATATAAATTTATAAACTATTTCCTTGTTTTAAGAATATCATCATAGTTTTTTATTTTCAATGTATTTATCAAATTCAATAATATGTTCATTCATTGCATCTATATGTATAAAGCAAATGCCACTATCATTTCAACAGTAAATCTAAAATAAGCATCAATTTTGGCTTGGTCTCAACTCGCCAACATATAAAAAACCCCCAACTTTCATAAAATTTTAAATATTAAAAAAAACAATATAGAACCCCATATAGAACTGAAATTTTTTGATAATTAAAGAGGAAAACCACTTTTATTATATAATAATTTCATTTTTCATAGCGAGAATGAAACAGAAGAAATTCAAATATTTAGAAGTCAACAAATATCTCATAAGTAAAACTGTTATATCATAATAATGATAAAATTATATTGATTTAAAGCCATAAACATGCCGTCGACAAAAAAATGTATGGATTTAATAATGAAATCGAAACAAGAATCATGGCGCTTGTTCCATTTGAGATATCAAACGACATTATAACTTTTTTAACTAAAAATTAAATGACGCGAGGTTTCCACCATACCAAATATAAAATCAATTATGAATTATATTAACAATAAAATAAATAATGCATTGCTTGATGCGGCCAATTTAATTGTTTATATTATAAAGATTTTCAAATTAAACTTAAGAAATAAAGCGTTTTCAGTACATGACAGCGGTTTTTAGATGGCGAGAGAATATTAATTTTTCGAACACGGTTAATGAATGATTTTATGCAAAAATCTAGATGTTTATAATTTATGGAAATTTAGATCTGTTCATAACACTTTACATCGATTTATAACTGTTCAGGCGAATATCTATAACAACTTTTATCCAAATTTTTTTATTTTCTGCAATCAAAAACAGAGGAAACATATAATAAATTTTTTAATGCTCTCAAATCTCAGAAATTCAATCCAAAAATTGTAATAACAGATTTTGAAAAAACATTCTTAAATTCAATAATGATTGTCTTTACACTTTCAAAAACATATGGTTATCTTTTTTATTTCGGGCAGTCTATTTATCGGGAAATACAGAATCTTGGGTTGAGCGAAATTTATAAAAAAGATTCGAATTTAAAGAATTAAAGAAATATTTTAAATCTGTCATTTTTCCTTATAAATTGTGTCGGAAGGAAGTATTCAAGATTAATTGATAACATTGATTTAAAGTTGTCTGTGTATCAAATATTGGTGATTTTTTTATATATTTCGAAAGAATGCATGTGGGTAATAGAAAATAATATCCTTAACCAAATCTTAGATTGAATTTTGATTCTTACAGAAGAGTCATTGAAGCGTGCAACGAATCAAAAATTTCATGTGAGGTTTGGTATAGAGATCTCAATTATCAATGCGGAATTTCACACCCAAACATTACTAAAGTCATATAAACATCACGGAAAGTCGAAGAAACAATTCGAATATAACTTATTTAAGCCCCAAAAACCAATGACCTTTCTATAATAAATTTAAATTTTTCTTATGAATATTTTTTAAGAACTACGTTGATGAATTTTTATATCTTCGAAAGGAAAAACTATTCAAAAGCTCTTTATAAAATTGTTAAATGGAATTTTATAATGATTAAAAATAAATTTTTTTAAATTTTATAAATTTAGGCGAGTAAAGTGTTTTTTATATGCTGTCGAGTTGAGGCTTAATGGTTCATTCTTTGCATCTATAGGTATAAATGTAAATGCAATATAGATTATAACGGTTAATCTAAAATCAGCATCATTTTTATATTTTTTTACAAAAAATTATTTAAAATGTCTATATAAATACTTTGACAGAAATAAAAAGAACATGAATATTGCTAGAGAAAATACGTTCGATTTTGCTAAGTAGGCTGCTTTTTCAATCAATCCTTTTTTTCTTGGACATTTTAGTACATTCAGAAAGGGTATCAAAACCGAGTTCATAGTCTTTTGACTTCGTTTTCATCAAAAAATAACAAAATGGAAATGATTTTATATTGTAAATTTCTAAATCGTTTATATTTGGTGAAAATTCGAGAGACGAGATCTAAATGAGCCATTGAAAAATAAATATTACAAGAAAATAAATGAAAAATAAACTTTATGTTCCAAATATAATTACTTTGTCTTGAGAATTAATACCATAATCATATAAGTAAAACAAACTACCAGTTTCAGTATATTTTATTGATTCCATGATATCAGACTCTAGGTTTAATTAAAAAATTATTTTTGTTCCTGTCCGGCCTTTTTTTTCGAAGATGATCATATTTCGGTAAAATGCAGTATGCCTCGAATTAAACGAATCTGGTGCACCTCAAATTATATTTATCGAAGTTAATACTGTATCAACTGCTCTTTTCTTCAAAATACCGGAAATATATAATGCTCCGGTATCGGCAAAGTTCGATAGATGATTATGCTTCCTTAGAAATATTATCGACCCATCTTTACTGATCTTTTATACCCTCGCCGCATTTATTAATTCATAACCTCTATATACCTGCATTAGATGTCTAGTATCTTTTTCTGTAACTATATCCTTTATATAAAAGAATAGATGCGTCTCTCTGTGATCTTTTAATTCTAATTTTTTCATGATTTATTTCAACCATAAAGGTATATTTTTGGGTTTATAACGTCGCAACTCAGCCAATTTGGCTGGATTGCGACTTAACGCGATTTAGATGAAAAATTAAGAAAATGAATAATAATCTGCAAATTTAATATTGAAGAAAGATATGATAAAAATTAAAGCATAAAATTAAGCTGAACAATTAAAAATCGAAAATTTCGATGAAAAAGGTGGCTTTACAATTTAAAAAAATAATATAAAACCAATGAATAAAAACGTAAAGGGTAGGTATATATTAATTGTTTTTGTAATACTATACAGATAATTTACAACGAATTTGAGAATATGGTCCTCAAAACGTGTATAATATGGAGGAGAGATGTATATTTTATTGAAAAATACCGAGAAAGAAAAACACTAACAAGGTGATAATAGAGGCTTTAATAATAAAAAAAATCGTGTTGCAGTATTTTACGGTGTAAATTCAAACTGTAATGATAAGAAAAAGTTAACTATTGTAGGTAAGTATTGAAAAATAAGACCTTAAAAAATTTTAATCAATAAATTTCTTTGTGATTATGTGAATAATTTGAGTTCTTGGTTTTTAACTGAAGATTTTGGAAAATGAATACGCAAATTTTGTCTTTTTACTTGCTAGTCAAAAAAGAAAAATATTATTAATTTTAGATAATTCCCAATGTCTTGACAAAAAAATGGAACTAAATATATTTAAATGTGTACATCGTTCAAATTTCATTGCATTACATCAATCCCTAGATTCGGGGATAATAAAAACATTTAAAGCATCTTTTAAAAAAATTTTTATTGCGTTGTGTTCTTTTAGAAATGAAAATAACAACCCTGTTAATGATTGCTTTTAAAATATAAATTTGAGAGATGTTATAAATTATGTAAGTGAGCATGGGATAGTGTTTCAAGAGAAAATATTATAAATCGTTGAAATATAACGGTTAAATATTAAAAACACCCAGTTGTCGCGTAAAGTCAACAATTAATAATATTGTTATAATATAATCGAAACTAATATATATATGTGGATATAATATTTTTTTTAATTTGATGAATTGTTCCCCGAATAATAATATTGAATTGGTAGATTTTGATCTCGATGATGAATTTTTAAACTTTGATGATTTGTATTTAATAAATATCTAAAAAAACCGAAGATCTGAAGATGAAAAAATGAAAATGTGTAGAATTTTGTGATAATTATAGACAAAACCTCATTGATATAAATTCTGCTTTCAATGCGTAAAAAAATATTTGAAAAAATATTTAATACAAAATGAATTTTTGGAAAAAAGAAAAAAAAATATTTATTTCGACTAAGCTCTTTCATTAGCCGCTTACACTTTAACAAACACTAATAACAACGTCTACTTGTACAAAAAAACCTCAATTTAACAAGAATGTAATATCAACTCACGATTACACTGCATTTTCAAGCAAACCTAACTCACTGAAACGCATCTTGGTCTATACCTTTGGTTCTTAGGTGCAATTAATAATACTGTTAAGTCCCTTGAAAGAAAAAACGATTAATATGTTAAAATTTGTTCATGATAAGATTTGAAAGATCGCGAATCAAATGAAAAACAGAGAGGTTTGCTTTGTTTCGGATTCTTAAAAAAATAAAAATGCTAGTTTTATTTTCATATCTAATAATATATCATTTTCTATATGTTTTTAAATAAGATATTGAATCCATATGTCTATATGTTTAAATAAATTATAATTGTTTGCAATTTAGTTTTTTATTTTTTGTTCAGGGTGCCCAAGAGTCACTTCACGGTTGAAAACATTTATTATAAAAGAACTGTTATGGTTTGGTAAATCAAATAAACTACAAATAAAATAAAAATTTCAAATTTTCTAACAGTATCTGTGATACAGCTATTAGGTATATACAGTCTACCATCAAAATAACGAACTCTCATAATACCGAACATTCTTTAAAACTGAACATTTTTTTAAAGGTAGTCTTGATCGTTTTTTGAGTATAAATCCTGATTGTTCTAAAATTAACACAGGTTTTTTTACATCTGAACATTTTTTAGAAAAAAAAAATTTACCCTTTATAATATGTTAGAAAATGAAAATACAAAAAAAAAAGAAAACGCTGTACTTTAGCCGAGAAGAAAGATATTGTTCAATACAAGAAGAAAAATTTTAAAAAAACACAAATAGAGCTAATGAAGATTTTAATCTTGTATCAAGAACAATAAATGAAATTCTTAATAATGGTGAGAAAATCTTAAAAGAAGAAGTAGATCAAAAGTTAATAAGAGAAAAGCCAATTTTTCAACAAAGATATTTGATGAAGAAATATTTAGATAGTTTTTATTTAAAAAAAGGGGATTTTGAACCATTCAAGATTCGAACTTACAAAAGATGGCTTTAAAATTAGCTTGTCTCTATAAGTTGTATGATATTAAAGCTTCGGATAGATGGTTACAAAAGTTTAAGATTAAACATAATATAAAATGTAGGTAGTTCGGGGAGAATCCGGACTTGTTAGTAACAATATTATTGAAGAATTTGGTTCTCAATATTCAAAAAAAACTATCAAGCTATAGTAAAGCTGATGTTTTTAATTGTGATAAATCAAAAATGTTATTTAAATGTAATCCAACTAGAACTTTATGTCATAGTACTGAAAATGAAATTAGTGGAAATTTTTCAAAAGAGACTAACTATTCTGTTTTTTGTCAGTATGCTTGGGGAAAAAATAAATTTTTTCTAATTGGTAAATCTAAAACTCTACGTGTTTCAAGGATTTGAAATTTGATGAGCTTAAAAATGATTACGCGCATAATAAGAAAGCTTGGATGAATCTTACACTTTTTAACAATGGTTAGATAGATTAAATTACAAAATGAATCAGAAACTCGAAATATATTATTAACCCTTGACAACGACTTTGCACCAATTAGATGTAGAATTAGCAATATTAAATTATTATACTTTTCACCTAATTTCACATCGAAGATTAAACCACTCGATCAGGGAATAAAAAAATCATTTAAATGTCTTTATAATAAGAAATTAAATGCAAAAATAAACTTCGAATTAGACTTAAATCTAAATCTTAACTACAGTAATTTATTGTCGCAGATAGAGGTCTTTGATGCCTTTGTGTTGATTTTGGAAGCCCAGAGAAGTGTAACTAAAGAAGTCATAATAAATTGTTATTCTAAAGCTATCTAGAATGCAAAGTTGAACGATCAAAAAATGTTAGACTCAGAGGAAATCAAACCAGATTCTTGTGAACCTTCCTGTTGTCAGACTTATCAAAATGAGGAAGAACTCTTCGAAATGATTTCGGAAAAAATAAGGAAATCAGAAAATCTATCTAATTTTAGAGAAGATGAAGTTTTCTTGCAGAATGAAACCGGCATAGAAGATCAACTGACTCACTACGATGCATTCGATTCTATATTAAAACTATAAAAATATTTAATCCAATATTGTCTAGATAATTTAGATAAATTATATGATTTAAAAGAGTCTTTAAAAGAAAAACAAACAAAAAGAAAAGTAAATTGCTAGACTTTATAAAAAAGAAATCAATAAATAATTTAATTAAAATGATCATTTATTTTTGAAAACTGAACATTTTAAAAAAAGTTTACTGTGAGTGTTCGTTATACAGAGAGTAGACTGTATCATAGTTTCATATTAAAATATCCCCCTACCACAATATGACGATTTACAGGCAGGAATAAAGAGTAAAAATAGTTGTATGCTACTTTAAATATAATGAAACGTTAATTCGAGTAATAGGGTGTTTACAAGACTATTTTATCAAGAAAGACATCTAGACATTGCATTATTTTTATGGCTTCAAAATTTAGAGAAACAGGATCAACAGCTGACATAACCCGCATCGGAGGAACGTCTTCGATAAAAAAAGAAACCACAATTCAGCGTGTTGCTGCAAGTATAACGGAAGAAACCAAACTTCGACTCCGAAACGTGTTAAGCAGTTAGAGCTTTCAAGAAGTTCATTTCTACGTATCTCAAAAAGGATCTGAAAAAGCTTTACATATTAATTTCAAGCTGCAACCCTAATGGAAAAAATGACTTTTGCGCGTTTTTTCCATTTGGGAAAAGACATTTTTGGAAAAAAAAAAACGCCTTTTTAAAAAATTATAAATTCGCGTGTTAGAATAAAAAACAAAGAGATTTATTTATTCTAATTAGATTTTTATTTTTTTAGAAAATGAAGTATCCTTAAAATGTAAAAAAATATCAAATTATAAATTTAAATAAATAATAAAAAGAAAATTATTAATTCGATTAAATCTTTAATTTTGATTTAAAAATAGAAAAATTTGATTATTGGAGACGCACTGGGTGAAATACAAAGAAGAGTAACTCTTAATTTGAATATTATTATTTTTTTTAAAAGAAAAAATATATTATCAAATGTATGAAACAGAAATATTACTTAGAATGGAAAAAAAATCATAAAAATAGAGAGAAAATAAAATATAATAGTAATATTTATGTTTAATTAGCATGTTTTAAAATTATAAAATATTTATAAGGAAAATTAAATTTATAATATTAGAAAAAAACAAAATAACAAAAAGACAAAAAGAATCTTGATATACTATAAATCATGGGTAGACAAACAGCGGCCCACGGGCCAAATGTGGCCCGCCAGATATTTTGTCCGACCCGCGTGCAAATAGAAAATTACATATATTTGGTATATTATTAAACTTTTATTATAAATAAGCTGTTTTTAAGTTTATTGAGATTGATTATCAAAATCTTTCTTATATGACGATGAAAAAATGTTTGGATATTAGGTTTTTATTAGAGTGACAAGGAAACATTCATATATTTGGGCTTATGAAAAACCGAAAGAATATTATTTCGCATAACTTACTACTATGGTAGGTATATTTTTATTTAAACTAATCTCACAAAATTATCATATTAGTACTTTGTCCTAATATGTGTTTTTATGATTTTTTCAAATATAAATTTTTCCCATAGTAGTAAGTAGAGGAAAGCTTAAATATTCTTTCAGTTTTTTGTAAGCTCAAATATATGAATGTTTCTCTGTGCCCCCAATAAAAACCTAGTCCAGGAATTTTTATATGTGCGGCCACCATATACTTTAATTTTTTTAATATGGCCCGCAACTCAAAAAGCTTGCTCATCCCTGCTATAAATAATAAATATGCTTTCGATAATGTATTATTTCAACAATAGAATAAGACAGCGTAAAAATAGAATAATTTTTTTTTACATCGATGGCATGTTCAAAATTTAGAATTTAATAAAAACCCGGTATTTTAAAATATTAAAAAAAATATTAAAATATTTATATTTTATTAAATACTTATATTCGATTGTATTTTTTTTGTTATTTTTTAATTCTAAAAAAACACCAAAGGCGGGTTTTTTCTATGCCAAATGAAACCTAAAATTCAGCGTATTGCTGCGAGTGTAACAGAAGAAAACCAAACATTTACTCCGAAACGTGTTACGTAGTTGGAGCTCTCAAGAAGTTCATTGCAACGTACCTTAAAAATGATCTGAAAAACTTTACAAAAAAATTAAGTGGCGCAACATTTACAGTTTACGGATTACCTGAAAATAATGAAATTCCTATTTACATTTTTAAGGCTATCAAACGATGAAGCATTACGCTCACATCCTATCACTTCAGATGAGGTCCATTTTCATTTGGATAGATATGTCAATAATAAAATTATAGATTCTGGGAGTTAAAAAACTAAAGATCATTCACGCGCAATCAAGCCATTAAAAGAAGGTTACGATTTCTTCATGTATAACTAATGAGAGAATTATTGTTCTATACTTTTCGAGGATGTGAAGGCCGCGCGGTGTTATAGTTAATGGAGTGAACTGCCGAAAACGGCTCGAGGGATATTTATTACCGACAATTGAAGATTTTAACACGCTTAACTTCTGGTTCCAGTACGATTATGCCACTGCACATACGTCACATACAGAAAGAGACACCATGGTATTGCTGAGAGCTGCTTTCCCTGAACGTTTAATTTCTCTCTTTGGTGATGTTTCTTGGCCACCACAATATCCGGATTTACCCACCCTTGATTTCTTTCTTTTGGGCTACCTTAAAGAAAAAGTGTATTTTAATAATACTAGAACTCTCCAGGAACTAAAAAAACATTATAAAAGAACTTAACAAGGACAATGCTTTTGCTATCGGATATGTAAGTCAAAATATAGTGTAATGAATGTGTATTTGTTACAATAATGACGGAAAACATTCGAAAGATGTCATGTTTAAACAATAAAACTTTGGAGTTTCATTTTTATTTGTCGTTTATTTATTTACCTAACTTCAACTGTCTTTTATAATAATGTTTATAACTGTGAAGTGACTCTTGGGCTATCCTGTATAAATCTTTATTTAATGCTGTTATTATTTTATCTGTTCAACTATTCAAGAATACAAGACTTTTTTACAAAAAAACTATCAATTTTTGTTTTAAAAGTAGATTCTTATTATTTAATGAGTATTGGTTTTGTTATTTTTTGAAAATTAATAATTAAAATACTGTATATTTTATTTATAAACAAGATTTTGTTACAATTAAAGTTTTTAAAATTTCAAATATAAGAGACTATTTTAAAATATTTCTTTTTTTATATAATTTTTTTAAATTCTACTTAATAGTTTTAAATTGTTTTTTTAGTATAAAATTTATTGAAACCTCCGTATATCGCCATCCCTCATTAAACCACCAAAAAAACAATTTCCAAAAATTTTTAAACTATGGCGATATATCGAGGGCTGACTGTATACGACACGATTTATCAATGATTTAGCAGAATACAGGTAATTATATGCTTTTTCATGAATTTTTTAGATTTACTACTTTTTGCCGAGATGAGTCACCGCACTAATCTCTACATTCAGGAGAGTATTTCTGATTCACTATAAAAGATACAATGTCTTAATCAACTATACCACACTATAACATCTGTATATTAATGCTATGGGTTATTTATAAATATCATTACTTGATTATTTAATAAATAACTCTATCATACTTGAATTTGCATTTAATATTGTTGATCACTGATATATCGGGTCTCCATATTTAAATGCAAAATTTTAAAGAGAACTTTTGCTTCTTAGGATTTTTTAATTTTGAATAACTCAATTTATTTTGTTCATATTTGCTGATTTTAAAAATGATTTTTAAAATTAAAAATGATTTTTAAATAATAAAATGATTTTTAAAATTAAAAATTATTTTAAATTTAAAAACGATTTTAATATTTTTACAAAGCCACCCCAAATGAACGTCATAACACTCGATGATTTAATTCTCACAGCTGACAAGGAAGTTCCAATATCTTTAAAAATGGCAGAGCAAGGAATAGCAATCAAAAACATTAACGATCAGAAAGTACTTGCCATCAAAAAAGAAGAAATTCGTACAATGGAAATATTTCGAAGCACTCGTCGATACAACTTGCGAATAACAGCACAAAATACTGTTTTCAACATTAACAACATCCCAGAAAACCAGACTGAAAATATTAAAAAATGCAGCAGTGAATGGTATAGTACAACTGTTTACTCTAAAGAATTGGAAGTGACTACACCTCAAAATGGAACATTAGGAGTTACTGGTGATTATCTTGAATTCAGGACTAACAAAACTATTTTTGACGTGCCATTAAAAGAAATTGATGGCGTGACGGAAATAAAAGATGAGCTCTTGATTACTTTCAAAGGTGGAATTGATAATGTCTTTGAAATGAGTGTTGCCAATACTGGAACCCTCCTTCGAGATATTACGGAAAGATGCACACAATTAAAGGCACAATCTGTGGTAACATTCGAAAGTATTCAGTCACTCTACCCAAGAGGTAAAAACACCTTCGTTTTTTATCCAAATTTTGTTAAAATGGTCGGAAGAACTTTCGAGCATCAAATTTTTTTCAGCTCAATCCAGATGATGTGGTTTCTTGAAAATCAGAAAGATGAAGAAAAGGAACAATTTTTAGTGCTAAAAATTGACCCGGCAATTAAGCAAGGTCAGACTCGTTATGAACACATAGTCTTAGCCTTTGAAGATTATTCAGAAGATATTGAAGTTAATATTGATGATGAACTGAAAATAAATAAACCGAACCTGAAAAATCTATATACTGGAGACATAGGGGAATCATTTACAATAATCTTGGAAGAACTTTCGGGAATCAAGGCAATAAGACAAGGAGATTTTGTAACATCAGATAATCAACGACGAATTAAATGCTTTACAAAAGCATATGAAGGACATATATACCCAATGGATGATTGTTTACTATTCCTGACAAAGGTGATACACATGCGTCACTCAGATATTCAAGTTATCGAATTTTCTCGAATTAACATCAGCTCCCACACTGGTAAAACATTCGACATGAAGGTAATTACATATGATGGACAATTTCTATTCAACTCACTTCTTAAAGAAGAATTTGGTGCCTTGGAAAGATACTTCGCCAAACATAATATTCAGATTCGAAGTGAAGTGTTAGCGAATGATATTGATGAAGACGAAGATGAGGATTATGAAAGCGAAGGTGAGGATTATACGAGTACTGATATTGAAGCAGATAGTGATTAATATTTATTAAATAAAGTTGGTTTTTATTTCATATTTTTGATCTATCGATTTCATTAACGAATTTATTAATTAATCAATTAAAGTAAATTTTAATTTAAAATTTGTTGATCAATTTTTAAACTTGAATTTTATAAATCAATTTTGATTAATCCAAAATTTTTATAAATCATTTTTTTAAATCATTTTTATAAATCATTTTTATCTAGAAAATTTTAAAATATTTTCTAACATCAAGACACATGACTATAAAAAGTATAAAATACCCCAAAAAATCAGGTTATACTTTTTTATAAGCTTAGCACTGCTTATTTAATTCATCTCATATTTACATCAAATTATTTAGAAATTCTGTAAATTTTATCGAATGAAATACTTCGTGTTATTTGAAATATGTTTTTGTCGTTTTTTCTTTCTGTCGATAAAAAATGTTAAACTCTATATCCATTAAAATTTTTGGTTTTATATACAGACGAGCTCTTATAAAAATAAAAACATATCTGAAAATATCGCGAAAAACAGTTTCTAAAGTGTATGTTTTAAACTATAATACCGACTATAAACATACAGTCGGTAATCTTTTTTTCACGAGCTTTTCAGATATTTTTTTATATCGTCTCGTCCTTGAAGAAACTTATAAAATATTTAATAAACGGACTTATTTATTCATTAAAAATATATGAATAATAAAATTGATGAACTTATTTTTACTTCAAATAAATATGAAAAATCGATCTCTAGAAGTTAAAAGATTTTATAAAATCTCAATGTTTTTTTGGATTTTTTTGCGGATATTCGTTATCCTTTCAAATTTAGAAATATAATATTTTATTTTTAAGACAACAACTTTGAATATCATATATCACTGTATGTTTTTATGTTAAATAAGGTTAATTAGTGAGTCTTATGCCAAAATGCACAATCTCCAAAATGACATATCACCAAAATAACATATCTTTAAAGTACTATATCCTCAAAAAATAGTCAATAAATTTTTAATATTTAAAATGATAATACTCTAAATGTTCTTTCATTTTTTTAAAACATTATATTTAAATTTTTTAATAGTTATATCTTTAAACTGTATTAAATTCTTAAATATTTTTGATTTTAATTAATTTTTTCTTTTTTAAATTTTTACTTGTTAAATTAAAATTTTGATTTCAGAATTTACTTTTTAAAATAACAAATATTTATAAACAATTGGAAAATATGGCATTTTGAGTTATGGAATTTTGAAGATATGTTATTTTGAGGATATGACTAGTATTCTGTAAAATGCCTGGTTTTTTCTTTAAAATGTCAGGGTTTTACTGTTTTTTTTAGAAAAATGCCGTTTTTTTTAAAAATGACTTTTTTTAAAAAAGTGGTCAGTTTAATATTTTTTTATAAATTTTGAAATATATTGACCTGTTCATATAAAAAAATGTAGTTTTTTATAAAAATGATTTTTAATTTTTTTTTTAAATTTAAATATTAATTAGATATAATTTAAAATAAAAACAGAAATAAATAATTTAAAAAAAATTTCTTTTATTAAAATTTAGGGCTAATAACATATCAAGGTTTTTTATACTTAAAGATCTTCTTTGAGCATCTAAAATTTTATTCATTTTGCTAAAGCTTCTTTCAATGTCAACTGTAGTCAATTGAACAAATGCATATTTTTTATTATTTTGAACAAGTTTAAAGTTCAGAAAATAAAAAAAACCTAAGATCGTAAGTTTTTTCGAGTAAATCTTTATATTTAATCTTCAGAGATATATTTATTATTTTTTTTGAACATTTTCCAGCACATCAATTTGTTGTGATGTCGAAATCATTTCTCTCTAAATTTAAAATTGAATTAAATAGGAAATCAGCATTTTGGGCTGCCCGAAAACTCGACAAAGTCGAGTTTTCGGGATAAAATTGTCGAGTTTACTGAAAACTCGACAAAATTAAAAAATAAAATTAATTATATTAATTAAAAAAATACTAAAAATTTGAAAAATAGATTTTATTTAAATCATGAAATAAATATATCTACTTTTTTTCTAAATTTTCGTAATCTCATAATAAAAATAATCATAAAAATTTAAAACAATGTTTTTGACCTCATTTTCCTGCTTATTTTTTCTTGATTTACCTGACTTAAGATTATTAATTAAAATATTCATCCTTTTTTCTTCTTTTTTAATAAATTAATATTTTTTTCGATGTTTTGATTCTTTTTAGATATTTTAGAATTCAAATATCTATGATATGCCTCGCAGCTATTAGTGGTAGTAGGAATATCGAAATGAATTCTTTCATTTACTGACCAAAATTTGCGCTCCTTTGTAGAGATTATTTCATTATTTTCAATAAAATTTGATTTAAAATATGATATTAAAATAATGTAACCTAGTTCATTTTGTTTTAGCAAACAAATTTTATTTAATTCCAGAATCTTATTTAAGGGAACATATGTAAGAAATATCAGGTATGTTACGAACGTTTTGTATTTAATATTATTTTTATAAATTTCAATATATTTATTTTGTTTTAAAAACCTTATAATTATTTGTGTAAAATGAAAATAACATCCAAATATTTTAGAATTTTCAAAAGTTTTATAAATAGAATTGAAAGATGCTATTTCAAAATCAACAATAATATTTCTTGGTTTTTCTGACACTTTCGACTTGATAATATTAAAAATAAAATTATAAGATGACACATTCCGCTTTTTCATAAGATATAAACAATTTGGATTAATTTTCTGAAATATTGGCAATGTATGATATATACTTGTTCAAAATTTTTCGGGGAAACAAAAAATGTGCCATCACATAGCCCTGTTTACTTTTTGGTACAAAATTCTCAAATTATATTCAGTTGTAAAAATTATAATTCATTTTTCATCGAGAGAGCCACTATCATATTGTAAGAATAATTTATTATCAAATGTATATTTGAATTCCAGCAATTCATCATTAGAACTATTTGAAAACTCAGTAACATTTTTTTCTCAGTTTAATGTAATAATCTCTCAAACTTTCATATTTTTGCAAATTGTATCTTTTAATTTCTCGAATTTCATTCATTCCTGAAAGTAAGGAAGAGGCAAATAGTTCATTTGTTTATTTGCTTTGCTTTTCAATAAATTATTTATTTTGATTTTTGCAATCTTATCACTTTCAATATCATGATAATGACATTCTTTATAGATTACGTAACTAGTTGAAATATCAGTATGTAATATGCCCGAACAATCACGGCGAACACATCTCCAATAAATGTAAAAACTTGTCTCTTTTTGCAAATTATATATATAACCTTCATATATAATTTTTTATTGTTTCTTTCTATTTTCAAAATTTCAAAATAATTGTTCATTAGGGGTTTGTTGAGTTTTCTGTAAAGTCGACAAAACCCAAACCGAAAACTCGACTTTTTCGAGTTTTCGGTTTGGGATCAAGAGTTTTTTTTTGAGTAAATCTATATATTTAATTTTCAGAGATAAATTTATTAATTTTTTTTGAACATTTTCCAGCACATCAATTTGTTGTTACGTCGAAAAATCATTTCTCTCTAAATTTAAAATTGAATTAATTGGACAATCGTCATTTTTTACTTCTTGAAAATCATACAAAAAATCGTGATTACAAAAAGTAGTTAGAATATTATTTTTATATTTATTTTTTTCTGACTTTTTTGATAAAAAAAGATTTATATAAATCGTAGTTTTCAATAATATGAAATGTAAAATTTACCCAAGTATCTCATCTTGTGATTATTAGGAATTTTGGAAGTTTTAGCTTTAGTAATATCGGTAAAAATAAGTTGATTCTCTTTGTTTTTTTTTATTTTTTTTATTTCAGAACATATAAAATTTGTATTTGGACATATATCTCTCAATTTTTCACATAATCTATGCAACATATGTGCTATACATGTGACATGTTTCATATTTGGAAATAATTTTTTTTTACATTCACGGCTTTAATTGCATATGGTGCTGCATCAGAAATAATCATAAGAAATTTATCATAATTTATTGATCCGCCATATAATTCTATCATAGTATTAACAATTTCTTGTCCAACGGTATAAGTGTTTATTTTTGATAGTTCTATTGTACGTATTAAATAAACTGTTTCTTGATGAATTACCGCATATTCGACACATTATATTCAAGACATCCCTCTGATTTGCATCTGTAGTTTCATCAAGTAAAAAAAATAAATATGTTCGTTTTTGAGTTTATTTAGAATTTTTTCCATTTTATTATTAATAATCGGAATTGAAAGCTTTTTATAGTAAGATTCTCAAAAAAATTATTTTACCTGTAAAATCTTAAAGAAAAGTTTTAATTAAAGGATTTTGTAGTTTTTTAAAAGGAAGTTTCGCTGATGCTAATGCTGTTATTAACCTGTCATCAAAAAAATCGTTTTGCACATCAATTGAGCTTGCCTCTTCTAATTTATTTTGAATAGCCTTTGCTTCTTTTATTTTTTACATGAATTTGGAATAAAATATGCCTTTTATAGATTTTATTCCATACTTAGACGAATATTTAGTGTTTTATCGCAAATAGTGCGAATTAGCTCGTTAGTTATAATTTAAGATTATTTTTTCAATACTAATTTTGTCAGTGCTCCATAAGATATAGATACAGTCTAAAAATATAAATCTTGTAAAAAGTTTTTTTACAAGCTTTCACATATATTTTTATTTTTTTATCAGTTTCCGTTTGTATAAAAGTTTAAAACTTTCAATGGATATAGAGTCCCCAAAAATGTATTATTTTCGAAAATTAATAGGGACAGACTCTTAAATGAAAATTTAAGTATCGAGATTCGAATTCCGCTAATCGCACAATAAATAATGAGGGAATGACATTAAGCAGACAAAAATTTTAGAAATATAGTAATATATACAGCTATTTACGTATGATGTAGCTGATTAATAATTGGTTTAATATTCCAATGAAGTGGAAGGGGCTCTCCGTGTTGCGGAGATGAGTGCGGCGACCCATCTCTGCAAAAAGTAGTGAAAAATAAAATTTCATAAAAAGCTACTAATTACCAGTATCCTGCCATATCATTGATAAAATGAAAACCGCTTATACAGCTGGGCTTCTGAATTGCTTTGAAGATATGTATTATTGGAACCCGGGAAACAAATGTCTGAAGACTATGGTTGGAGACAACTCTACGGGTTGGCAGCTATGGATGTTGTCAGAATGTAATTAATAAAATAATTTTATTTATAAATTTACGAATAACTTCAATAAATAAAAAATATATCTTAATAATATTAATCAACAAAATTATTTCTTATTTATGCCTTTAATTAACAAAAATATATCTTAATTATATTTTTCATCAAATAAACAATAATACTTTTAGAAAACTGGTTATTTATACTTTAATAATTTGGTTGATTCTATTTTTAATTAACTAATGAATTCAATTTTTATATAAACAATAAAATATTTATTTTTTATTTTTTCTCTTTAAGTTCTTTATTACATCCAATTTTGGGGCACATAGCCTTACGAGTCTTAAGCAAATTCAATGCGGCACTTCGTTCCATCACATGACCACAAACAGCAACAAACTTATCAACAATCTTAGACTGTGTTATGGGGCACAACTCACTTTCTTTAATTGAGGTAACTGCAATACTATCAATTTCTTCAAGAATCTTTTTAAACTCTGCGTTTCTTTTGAATTTATTTTTTTCTTTGCTAAGATTTGCAATTGATGATTCTGAAATTTGAATTTCATTTTGTAATACTTTAAGTTGGAAACATAATTCTAAAAGAAGATCAGGATTGTTTCTTTTTGTGTTTATTATGTCTTTTTTGATTTTTTTAAGTATATTTATTCTGTTTTGAATTACGTCATCCATGGGTTAAGGTGAATTGTTAATTCTTAGTTTTTTAAATAAAGTTTTTAAAAATTAAGATTAAAGTCATTATTTAAATAAATTTTGATTAAAAATGATTCTTAAAGTAAATGTTGATCAATTAATTAAATATTTAATTTCAATCTTTAATTATATTTTTAATTTGATCAATTAATTAAATCTTTAATTTCAATCTTTTAATTTGATCAATTAATTGCTAATTACAATTTTTTATTTAAATTTTTTTTCCGTCTCTAATAATCATTCATAAAGGTAAATATATATAGTATTTATAAATTTTACTCAAACCATAACATCATTGCATATTCGAAGAATTGTTTAAAAATTTGTTTTAATCAGATTTAGTTCCTGGACCTAACGGTTATATCTCATCATAAGTCACTTAAAGATTATTTAAATGCATTTTTTCCTTTTATCAATTATAATCACGATACATGTTATAGCCTTTTCATGAATTTTTTAGTTTCACTACTGTTTTTGCGAGGTGTGGCTCAGCACTTATCCCCACACGTAGATGAGTCCTCTCTAGTTCTTTTTCATTAGACCAGGTCTAATGGAAATATTGCAAATGGATAAACTTTATGCCATTCCTTTCATTTTTTCGCTTTAATCACCATCCAATTATAAAATAAAGTGAAGTCAGATAGATCTCTGAACAATTTACTTTAATTTACATTCAAGAGTGTTAACTACAGAGCTATCTGGGCCTAGAAAAAGCGAAAAAGTTATTTTTATTTTTTTAAAAAAATATCAAAAATTGATAATCTTTTTTTGTTTTTTATTGATTTAATTTTTTTAGTTTAGATTGTCTAAGAGTTATATTCCGCTTCTTTTAATAAATAAATAATATCAAGTTGGTTTAAACAGTTTATAGTGAATTAAGAACCTTCCAACAGAAAAAATTTTAATTTTATAAAAAATTTTAATAAATAATTAATATCAAGAATTATGATTAAAGATGAAGCAAAATTATTTTATTAAATTTTTAATTAAAGTTTATAAAAATTAATAAATAAATAATTAACGATATAAATGTTTAGGTCGCCTGTTATATTCTTTAGGCTTAACATAAATTTTCTGAACATTCTTCTGATTGCTAACTTGAATTTCTGAACTTGACTTCTCTTCATTAAGATTAAACTTTTTAAATTCATCACATAGTCCTCCATCTTTGATCAAATTTCTTTGATTTTTTTTTGCTCTTCTTAAAATACCTTTGGGCAATGCTGCTCTTCTATTCATGGCACCAACTTTCATTCTTTCACGTCTTTTCATCCAAACGGTGTTAATTAATTCTCGTTCTTCTTTTGTTAGCAGATCATACTCTCTAAGCTCAATTTTTGGTATTTCATATTCAGTATTAAGGATATCTGAGACATTTTCACCATTGTAAAATTCAGGAACAATATCATATTTCCACTCATCTTTGATCAAGTAATTCTTCTTCATATCAATTTCATATCCCGGCTCAGTAGCTTTCTCTTTTTCAGTTTTTATATCATCCTTTCTCAACATTTCAGGTTCCTTTTCAGGCACTTTTTCACTAAAAACAATCTTAGCAGCAAGTTCTTTATTATTTTCATAATCCTCTTCGATGATCATCTCACAGGCCATTTCTTTCAAGGAATCCAAATTTATTTTTTGTTCTGTAGAGATTTGGATGAAGTGCCTATCTTTTAAAAATTCCTGAAGGATTGTAAATTCTTTGATTTCGTCGGCAGTTAGCTCTAATTTTTGATTTGTAGAGGATTGATTTATTTGATTTGTTAAGTATTGATTTATTTGATTTGTTAAGGATTGATTTGTTGAGATTTGATCATTCTTAAAAAATTCATCATAATTGACTTTTGAATCAAATTTTGAAATGTCGCTCTTTGACAAAACAACGATTACGTTTTTCTGGAAAAGTGGGTTTAAATTTTTGAAAAGACTGATTTGTTCTGAAATTGTGTAGCCACACTTATCAGAAGTATCAATAAAAAACAAAATAGCACTTGGTATATGTGCCAATGCAGTTACACTTTGCATTTCAATTGTGTTCATTTCATCAATTTTTTTATCAAAAATTCCAGGAGTATCTAAAACCTGCCATGTCATATCACGATATTCAAAATGACCAACATAAATAGACCTAGTCGTGAATGGATAGGGCTGAACATCAACTTTAGCCTTTGTAATTTGCTGCATATAACTACTTTTCCCAACATTTGGATAACCAACAATCATAAGAGTCCTGGTAATCTGAATTTTCGGCAACCTGCTCATATGCTGCCTAACCTCTTCCAGATAGTCTAAATTTAACTTCCTCACAGTACTAGACATCTTGCCAAAAGCTGCTCTCTTCAACTGCTTGCACTGAAATAGACTCTCACCATACTTTATCAATCGCACATATTCATTACCAGTTTCTTCAATAACTTTCCGCACCGATGCAACATGCCCAAGACACATCTTATACGTATCACGATCATATAAAATATTTATCAGGTCACGATAAAACACATGTATATCATCAAGTTTTGGAAAATCATCAATTATCTGTTGTAGACGATCAGAATATTCATTCATAATAAATTTCACCTTGTTTGTGTAGAATTTCCGTATTTTACTGATCTTGGCATGTCTTTTTATGACAGTGTTGGTTTTTCGTTGTGTCTTATTTAAGACTGTGTCGATTAAAAGTGTTGATGAAGGAACTGTTTTTATTTTGTCAAAGTTCATGGGGGGGGGGTAGTTCAATTAATTTTTAATGAAGATGATCAAAAAATTTTATTAAGTTTAGAATTGATATTTAAATATAAATTTTAATCTCAAGTTAAGTTTAATCTTAATTTAAATCATAAGTTAAATTTAATCTTAAGTTAAGTTTAATATTATGTTTATTCTTAAGTTAAATTTGACATTAATCTTAAGTTAAGTTTAATATTAAACTTAACTTAAGATTAATATTAAACTTTACTTAAATTTCAAAAAATAATTTTTTAGATACTATTATTAAAGAAATTCATTTGAGTGTATTTGATAATAAAAAGATTGATTTAAATTAACATATACTATATATTACATGCTGACAACATCCATAGCTGCCAACCCGGAGAGTTGTCTCCTACCTTGGTCTGTGACCTTTGGTTCCTGGTGTTCCAATAATACGTCACTTCCTAAGCTACCCAGAAGCCCAGTTGTATACGCGATTTTC
>SDVU01000043.1:0-25083 GCA_016256075.1 Dictyocoela muelleri | reverse complement strand
AGAGCGATCTTTTCAATTAGTGAGAGCGATCTTTTCAATTAGTGAGAGTGATCTTTTCAATTAGTGAGAGTGATCTTTTCAATTAGTGAGTGCGATGACAATTCGAAAAAACGACAAAGTTTTTTTTCGAGTTTTTTGTTGTTTTTCTCGAAAAAACGACAAACTTTTTAATTATTGAAAAATAAGAAAGCACGAGCCTGCCTCGAGCGCATAGCCGTCTCAGCGCGAAACTCACCGCGAATCTTTTTGAAAAAATATATCAATATCTTAGTTTTAACAAGAATATTCAATTCTAACATTGTCTAGACACTATATATAAAAAATTTCCCAAAATTTTAAATTTGGAAATGTAAAAGTATAATAAAAATTTATTTAAACGTTTTATATACATATTTTATAATCTTTTTTTATTTAAACTTTAAGAACGTCTTTTATGGAAAACAGATATTATAAATATGTATATAGAATAATATTTTCGTAACCAACGACATGTGATCACACGTCAACAGGGTCTAGATTGTTTCATTCTTTATTAGTTTGATAAAATTAATGCTTTGAAGAAAGTTATGATTTGAAGAAAGTTATGATCTGATATCTTGGCGGTTTTAGACGGTTCTGAAACGATCTTGGAGGGAAGTTTAAAACTATAAAAGGAGTGATGATTTTGAGAGACATGCTACCATCCTAGAGAGATGATGCCTTCGGTTTCCCGAAGAATTTCAATAAAGGGATTCAAGCCATGTCTATTTATAATAAACTTTTAATTTACGGAACGGTCCAATCCGGGCACGTCAACCTGAGCTCAAGTAGTTTTAAAAAACCCGGAAACGATGATGAAATTACACCGCAGAGAATTGAATTCAATATAACACAAGAACAAACAAATATAACACTCAAGAGAAGTTTTTCAATGTTATAAAATATCGAAAAGCAAGATTTATTTTAATGGAGCGATGAATTTTTACAAACCGTTAAGATCGCGGGATGGACCGTCGATATCGCAGGAAAAGTTTTAAAATCATTGATATCAAATGAATACTTTGGCTTAATTGGACATTTAACTAGCGTCGATGACATGATCAAAGTGATTCTCAAATTTAAATATCCAGCTAAAGACCACGTAAAATACATGAGTCAACTTTCAAAAATAAAACAAAATGATTACTTAAGATTAAGCGAATACAGAGAAGAAATAGTTAGGACCGCAAAAAAACTAAGTATATGTCTGGACTGGTGTGATGAAATGGTAAATAGTAAAATAAATGAATCATTCTATTACGGATTATCAAAAAGAACACAATTAGAGATGACTCGCTTAAACCTCCATGACATTAACAATATGTTTAAACTGATCGATGAAACAGAGATAGCAATCATTGAACAGATCAGAGACACACTAAAAAAACATGAAACAGAAGAAAGATAAAATAAGTTTTGATACAAAAAACAAATACAAAAAACAGTTTTGTAATTTTCATCAAACAAATTCACACGATCGAAGTAACTGCCGAGCTCTGAAAAAATCCTACACCACAAGAAAAGTAAAAGGCGATACTGGCGAAAATGAAAAAATTAATTCGTTCATACAAGAACCAAAGGCTAATACGCAGTTAATTGAACTTGAAACCAAAATAAATGGCAAAAACTATAATTTCCTTTTTGACCCTGGATCAGTACTTTCTTATATCGACGAAAAAATTATACTTGAAAATGAAATCGAAGTCGAAAATACATCAAAATGCATAGCCAAACTTGTCGATGGAACAAAGTTCGAAACATCAAAGGAAGCAACATTGAAATTTAACATTCAAGGTTATGAAAAAACAACTTATAAAACTAAGATGAAGATCTTGAAGAATATGTCGCTAAACGGCATTCTCGGCATGAATTTCTTATTAGAAAATGACGCTTGTATAAACTTATCGGAAGGGACTTTGTCTCTTGATAAAAAACATTACGAAATTAAAATTGACCGAAACACTAATGAATATGATACTCAGCTAATAAGTAAGACTCATATAAATGCCAATATTTACTAGGAAATAACTGCAAAGGCAGACGAAATGATCAAAGAGTATATGTTGAAGAGCAAGTATATAGGTGAATTTAAAGAGATAAAACACGTGATCACCTTAAAAGAAAACAAAATCATTGATCCTCCACAATATTGAATTTCACCTCCATTATTAGAACAGGTAATGAATGAAATAAATAACTTAGTATCACTTAACATAATTCGGGCAAGCAAATCTCCTTATTCATCTCCTGCTTTTCCAATAATAAAGAGAAATGGAAAAATTCGCCTAGTTATCGATTACAGAAAACTGAATAAAATTACAATACCAGATAAATATATCTTTCCAACGATCCAGGATCTCCTCTCTCAACTGAACCACTCGAAAATATTTTCAAAAATCGACCTTAATCTGGGCTATTATCAAATACCCGTCGCTGAAAATTCAATCAAGTATACAGCTTTTTCTATTAACAATAACAAATGGGAATTCTTACGTATGCCTTTCGGTATATCTAACGCGCCCACCACCTTCCAAAGGGTAATGGATAATTTATTTAGAGAATTGAAGTTTGTCAAAATATACCTAGATGACATCTTAATACACTCTGAGAATATTGAGGAACACTATGATCACCGAAAAGAAGTCTTTCAAACACTATACAATAATAAACTCACTATTAATTTTGATAAATCGTAATTTTTTAAAGAAGAAGTATGTTTCCTGGGTCATATTATTTCCCCAGACGGAATAAGTCCTAATATCGATAGAATGCAACCACTAAAAAGCTTAAAACCTAAAAGTAAACGCCATATACAAAGAATAGTGGGAATAATTAACTGTTACAGAGGCTTCGTAAAAAATTCAAGCAGTAAAATTCTATTTCTTACCGAAAAGTTAAAGAAAAATGTTCCTTTCTCTTGGAAAAACTCTGACGCAAATAAACGCCCTGAAATAATGCAAGAGATCGAAAGAAAAATAATTCTAAAATATCCTAATCCCATAAAAGATTTACTCTGAAAACGGATGCATCAAAGAATGCCATCGGCGGATTCTTATCGCAAGACAATCACGTATAGGATTCTATAGCTATAAATATCGGAATCAGAGCAAAACTATACAACAACAGAAAAAGAGACTCTAGACGTCCTTAAATGCCTAATACATTTTAAACCCCTTATTTTTTCAAGTAAAGTTATAATTTACACTGATAATAAAAACTTAATTCCAGATAAACTTTTATCTTCAAGAATAAAACGATGGAAATTATTATTGCAAGAATTTGATTATGAAGTCAAACACATAAACGGAGTAAATAACATAGTAGCCGATTCATTATCTCGAATAAATTTTATTAACAATGACAATTTGATTGAAATAAATTGGGAAAAGATAAAAAACCGGAAGAAGACGAAAACCTGACTGATAAATTTGACAATAAAAAACTTTTCGTAAATGAAAACGGTTTTATCACAGACTTAAACACAAGACTATTTATTCCTGAAAATTATAAATCCGAATTTATTAAGAACATACATGAATCGCTTCTACACCCAGGAAACAAAAGAACGTACTTATCCTTAAAAAACTTTTTCACATCGAAATCATTTAAAGCAACCGTTAATCAAGTAGTTTAAAAGTGCCAAATCTGTTCAAAAACTAAGAACTCTAATAAAATCTACGATTATTCGAAAGGTTTTCTTTTAAGCAAGAATCCATTTGAATTCATATCAAGTGATATTTTTGGACCCATCAAATCGAGACATTTTACAACTAATATTAATTATGAATATTTCTACATCGTAACCTTTACAGATATCTTTAGCCGTTTTACAGAAGCTTACGTTATCACTGATATAACTGCTAAATCAATAGTCAGAAAATTATGCAACTAGTGTGAAAAATATGGTACACCAAATAAACTCCTAACAGACGAAGGAAGACAATACATTAGCTCCGAATTGAAAAATTTTTCTTAATACTAATAAAATTAAGCATATCCAAACTTCTGCATACAACCCTACATGTAACGGGATATCAGAGCGTTTAAATTCTACAATAGGATTAATTTGTCGAATCTCAAAAGGATGTGCCTTGAAAGAACTTATAAATAACATATTCAAAGGAATCAACTATACATGTAACTCAAGATTAGGTGTTTCACCATTTGAGATGATTTTTAAATACTCACCGCTTGACATTTTTAAAAGAAATCTTCAAAATCAAATATCTAAAGCTAAAGAAAAAGAAATAGCAAATTCTTTAAATGAAAATTTAATAATAAATAAAAAACGAATAAAACATCGCTACAAAATAGAAGATCTTGTGTTTAAAAAAGAAAACCACCCCGAAAAAATTTAAGATAAATGGCATGGTCTCTTTAAAATTGAAAAAATCATAAATGAAGACACATTTTTAATCGATGGAATTAAAAGAAGTACTTATTAAAATATCAAAAACATTAGGCTTTACTTCGGAGAAGGAGAGGATGTCGTAACCAACGACATGTGATCACACGTCAACAGGTTCTAGATTGTTCCATTCTTTATTGATTTGATAAAAGTAATGGTTTGATGAAAGTTATGATTTGATGAAAGTTATTATCCGATATCTTGGCGGTTTTAGACGGTTCTGGAACGATCTTGGAGAGAAGTTTAGAACTATAAAAGGAGTGGCGATTTTGAGAGACATGCTACCATCCAAGAAAGATAATGCCTTCGGTTTCCCGAAGAGATTCAATAAAGGGATTCAAGTCATGTCTATTTATAATCAACTTTTAATTTACGGAACGGTCCAATCCGGGCACGTCAATATAAATATTTTTTTATACTTTTACTTCTCTAAATTTAGTAATTTATGTAAATTTTTATTAGATATAGTGTCTAGACAAGGTTAGAATCGAATATTCTTGTCAAATTAAGATATTGCTATATTTTTTCAAAAAAAACGTGGTGAGTTCTCGCGCTGAGACAGCGATGCGCTCGAGGCAAGTTTTTGTGATTCTTAATTTTACAATAATAAAATAGTTTGTCGTTTTTCGGGAAAAACGACAAAAAAAAGACTTTGTCGTTTATTTCGGGTTGCCTTCACTCTCACATATAAAAAAGATCACTCTCACTAATTTAAAAGATCGCTCTCACTATCTGAAAAGATTGCAAGTATTAATTGAAAAGATCGCACTCACTAATTGAAAAGATCGAACTCACTAATAGAAAAGATCGCTCTCACTAATTTAAAAGATAGCTCTCACTAATTTAAAAGATCGCACTCACTAATTGAAAAGATCACTCTCACTAATTTAAAAAATCGCTCTCACTATCTGAAAAGATCGCAAGTATTAATTGAAAAGATCGCACTCACTAATTGAAAAGATCGAACTCACTAATTGAAAAGATCGCTCTTACTAATTTAAAAGATCGCCTTCACTAATTTAAAAGATAGCTCTCACTAATTTAAAAGATCGCACTTACTAATTCAAAAGATCGCACTCACTAATTGAAAATATCGCACTCACTAACTGAAAAGATCGCACTCACTCATTGAAAAGATCGCACTCACTAATTGAAAAGATCGCTCTCACTAATTGAAAAGATCGCTCTCACTAATTCAAAAAGATCGCTCTCACTAATTGAAAAGATCGCTCTTATTATTTGAAAAGATCGCTCTCACTAATTGAAAAGATCGCTCTTATTATTTGAAAAGATCGCTTTCTCTAATTGAAAAGATCGCTCTTATTATTTGAAAAGATCGTTCTCACTAATTGAAAAGATCGCTCTCAGTTATTGAAAAGATCGCTTTCACTAACTGCAAAGAGTGCTCTCACTAACTGAAAAACCCTGTAATAGCCTGGGTGCATAAAACCCCTTTAAATTAATTAAAAATTTTGTATCAAATAATTAATAACAACCAAAAAGTGCAATTGTCGTGCCATTATTCACTCCCTTTTTATTAAAAATAAAATTGGAAAATACAATTGAAAAATTAAAGGTAAAGGTTGCTATTATCCTCACCCCCTATAAAACAATATTAAAAATACACCTTATGTTGTGGGACAGAGAAAGTTTATTAACATGTTTCCAAAAAAAACATCAAATGCCCAATGAGAAAATTCGCTCCAGACGAATTTTCGCCCTGGATTTTTTTTTTCAATTTCCATACCCTTATGGTTTTCAATCATCAATAAAATCATTGTGTCAAAAAAATTGTGATTGAAAATATAATTATAAATCAAGGTCATAATTCTCTAGTTGTAATTTAATTAGATGTATATTAGTCAAAAAGTCTTGTCTAGAAAATTTATTTACTAATTACTTTAACAAATTTATTATTTTTCTTAAACAAATCATTCGGTAGAAAAATACATTGAATAAATAAAATGCCGAATAACTAATTATAAATTGACAGTATGGGTACATATGTAACATGTAATTTGGATAAAAAATTTATTAAAAAATATTTAATTAAAAATTTCAAAAATTCATATCAATTTATAAGTTTAAAAAAAAATTTATTGAATTACAAAGTCGTAATAATATTAAAAATAATAATTTAAAAATTTAAAGATGTTTGTGAAAAATACAATGAATTTCAAGATATTTATTTTTAAATTGGATTATTTATACATACAATAAAAATTTTAATAATAAAAAAAATAATTTTTAGGGGGTCAATTTTATTACATTTTAATTATCTTAAATTTTGGGCGAAAATTCGCCTAGGGCGAATTTTCGCACAACCATAAAACAATATTAAAAATACACTTTATGTTGTGGGACAGAGAAAGTATATTAATATGTTTCCAAAAAAACATCAAATGTTTGAATTTTTTGTTAAAAAAAACTTTTGGTAGGGAAAATAAAATGTTCTAAATGCAAAAAACGGATGATTTTTAAAGAAAATAAAGTCTTAGATGGATTGAAATAGAGATGCAATTCATATAAATGCGAATAGCTGAAATTTCCATAAGAAAGAATTCGTGTTTTTATCAAATAAAAGTATATTTAAAAAAATTATCATGATAGTTTATGAATGGTCATTGAATACTCCTATAAAAACAATTAAAAAGGAAAGAAATTGAGATTATAAAACTATAAACACTGTATTTTGGATTAAAAGGAAGAGGTTAGAAAAAATAAGAAAAGATAAAATAATCGAAAAAATACTATTGTTAAGGTTGATGATAACGCCGTAACAAAGATTAAATTTATAAATGAAGAAAATTTGGAAATTTTTGGTGCGTAGGTGGAATTGATTGGGATTCAAAGGATATATTTTTTGAATTTACAACATATAGAAGTAATAAAACACTTAAAAGTATATTAATCTAAAACATAAATCCCAATTTAATAACAATCATAACAGATAAATGGAGATGTTATATTGGCACCTATAAGAACTTTTACAAACATAAAACAATTTCTCATATAACTACTTTTGTTGATATAAATAATAAGAATATACACACCCAAACCATCGAAGCTACATGGCTTTGGCTTAAAAAAAGTTAAAATTATTTTCAAGTAATATCAGAAGAAACCTAAAATGGTATATTTTAGAATATAAATTTAAAAAATAATCAAAAAATATTTTCATCGATATTCTTCATATTTTAGGGCATGATTTACGCGTTAAATAAGCACATAAATTTTTGTTTTCTATTTTTAATATTGTTTTATAGGGTGGCTAATGGCAATTTTTCCCAAATTAAATTAAAAAAAATTGAAATAAATAAAATTGGAATAAGAAAATTAAAAAAAAATAAAAAAATAATTGTTATTTATTTAAATTTCATTCATTTAAATTTCATTTATTTAAATTTCATTTATTTAAATTTCATTTATTTAAATTTCATTTATTTAAATTTTATTTATTTAAATTTTATTTATTTAAATTTTATTTCCAGGGTATTGCATTTTTAAATCGACAACATTGCATTTTTATATCGCCAAAATTGCATTTTTATATCGCCAATATTGCATTTTTATGGCACGGCGCCAATTCGCCGAAAAAAAAAGATGCCAACTCGCCGGTGGGTTTATTATAAAAAAATTAATTAATTAAAAAATATTAGATTAATAATTAATAAAACTTTTAATTATCAAAATTCCAATTTAACACATCATTTAAAGCAAAAAAAAAACTTTCCTTCGTCAAATATACAAAAATTTTCTACACAAATTCTTAATCTTTCTTCTTTTTTTTATTTCTGTTAGCATATATTATGAACGCACCCGTTTTTGCTTGAATAAGATAAAATCTAATATGTTATTCCTATCTTTTTTAAATTTCTACAAAACGTGCTATGTTAGGATGTGCAATAATAAGATCTTGATTTATTCCTCGGTGCCCAGCCTCTATTGAATTTGTTGAACTAGGAATGTTTAATCTTATACGTTTGTAGCATGACCAAAAAGAGACGCCAAACAAAGGTTCGATAATCAAGCCATTCTTAATATTTCCAATGAAATTTGCATTAAAATAAGTCATAAAGTTCTACAATTCTTGTTCTAAACCATACTGTATTGTTAAATCCAGAATATTTGAAAATTCAAATTTTACTTTAAACGTAGGAAAAGCACTCAAAGCTAAACATCGGCGAATAATTTTCTTGACTTTAATGTTATTTTTATATGAATTCGATAAATTTAAAAACTGCAAGCGTCTCCAAATCGCCTGACCAAAGTGAAAAATAATCAGCTCATTTTCGTATCTTGAAACACAAAATTCAGGGCATTTATTAAACTTTTCTCGAAGCCAATGATTATTTCATTTGGATATGATACTAATCGAGATTTTATAAATTGAAAAACCTTTTTATAAGCATCTTTTTTTTTTGTTTTAAGAATAATAAATCAAAACGGTATGATTTTCAAAATATATGGCTATGTATAGAAACAACTTGTGTATTTCTCGAAGGCACAGATTTAAATGTTCCATCAATAAGCCAAATTTTTGACTTATTAAGAAAGTCCAACATAAAATCCCTTTGAAATATAACATAACGCTCTTCATCGTTTATTCCACTATCAGAAACAAAAAAAATTTTACCTCTTAGATTTTTCTTTAGTGTTTCAGGTATTTCTTCATTTGTGGTAATAAAATTCATCAGACATCTATTCCTGAATTTAGTAACACTATTACTAAGAGATTTATAATTCGGAAGTAGAGGAATAATTGCCTCTTCAACATTTTGGGTCACGGTTGTTACGATTATTTTTGGTGTTTCCCTCGTCTCCACTGATCTTTCCTTAATTTCAGAAATTGCTTCAATCTTACTGTAATTTTGATAATCCGGAAGATGATTGTGCAATGTTTCACGAAAAGTATTTCTCTGAGCATCAAGAAAAATTTTACCACAACATTTTTTACTCCTACATCGCCATCTCTCTCCCACTTCAAGAAATTTATCCAGGTTATATAAAAAACCTTCGTGAATTAATATTTCTTTTACACGTTGACTTCTTTTAAAATTCAAAATTGTCATTTTGAAGGGTTAGATAATTTAGATTTATTTGTACAAAAATTGGCTATCAATATTTTTTAGTTAATTAATTTTTTTATAATAACCACACCGGCAAGTTGGCATCTTTTTTTCGGTGAGTAAGCGCTAACTCGCCGGCCGGCGAGTTGGCGCTCCCCGATTGCATTTTTATATCGCCAACATTGCATTTTTATATCGCCAAAATTGCATTTTTATATCGCCAATATTGCATTTTTATATCGCCAATATTGCATTTTTATATCGCCAACATTTGATTTTTATATCGCCAACATTGTATTTTTATATCGCTATTTCAAAACAAAAAAAGTGAACCTCTAAAATAAAAAACTAAAAGGAGTATAAGCATAGAGTTTAGTGATCTCTACTGTTATAGTCCTTTTAGTTTTTTATTTTAGAGGTTCACTTTTTTGTTTTGAAATAGCGATATAAAAATACAATGATGCGGCAAAAAAAACGACAAAGTCGTTTTTTAGGGTTTTTTGTCGTTTTTCCGAAATAAAACGCAAACTTTTTGATTATTAAAAAATAAGGTAGCACGAGAACTCACCTCGAGCGCAGCGCGGTCTCAGACCGAGAACTCACCACGAATTTTTCTTGATAAAAAATAATAAATATCTTATTTTTTAGACAATAATATTGATTATAACGTTATCTAGACAATATCTCACGAAAATTTTTATAATTACCAAATATAGAATTCCAAAGTATAATAAATGTTTATTTATATTGTTTTATATAAATGAAACAGATTCATTTTTTATATAAAGTTTATGGCCCTCTTATAAAAACATAAATCTAAAATATGTATATAAAAAATATAAACATTCTTTATACTTCTAAATTTCTATATTTGGTAATTATAAAAATTTTCGTGAGATAGGTCTAGATAACTTTATAATCAATATTATTGTTAAAAATTGATATTTCTATATTTTTTATCAAGAAAAATTCGTGGTGAGTTCTCGTGCCACCTTATTTTTTAATAATGTAAAAGAGTGTCGTTTTTTTCGGGAAAACGACAAAAAAAAGAAAAAAACGACTTTGTCGTTTTTTCGGTTTGCCATCAACATTGAATTTTTATATCGCCAACATTTTATTTTTATATCGCTATTTCAAAACAAAAAATGGGAAATTCTAAAATAAAAAACTAAAAGTACTATAACAGTAGAGATCACTAAACTCTACGGTTATACTCCTTTTAGTTTTTTATATTAGATATTCTTTTTTTTTGTTTTGAAATAGCGATATAAAAATACAATGTTGGCGATATAAAAATGCAATGTTGGCGATATAAAAATGCAATGTTGACGATATAAAAATGCAATGTTGGCGATATAAAAATGCAATATTGGCGATATAAAAATGCAATATTGGCGATATAAAAATGCAATGTTGGCGATATAAAAATGCAATGTTGGCGATATAAAAATGCAACACCTTGTATTTAAATTTTATTTATTTAAATTCTATTTTTTAATTTTATTTTTTTAATGTAATTTTTCAATTTTATTTTCCAATTTTATTTATTTAAATTTTATTTTTCAATTTTATCTCTAATAAAATGGGGTAAAGAACTGTACGATATTGCACTTTTTAATTTTTATTAATGATTTGATATAAAATTTTGGCACTATGTTTTTATTCAGGGACCTAGTAAACATTTATGGATTCAAGCTTATGGTATAATAAAAGAATATTTGGGTTTCTTATGATGTGTTACTATGGGACTGATATTTTTTTCTTCCTATATTTCTATAATAAAAAAAATAGGGTGAAAAAAATATCTGGTCCATAGTAACACATCATGAGAAACTCAAATTTTCTTTTATTTTTTCATGAGCTTAAATCTATAATTGTTTACTGGGTTACTGAATAAAAACTCATTGCTAAAATTTTTATTTAATTTACAGGACTTTGCAGAGTTATAACCCCGTTTTTGTAACTTTATAAACCTTTTTTACAGACTTATAAGCCCATCTGAACCAACTAATTTATTTCTAAAAAACTTGAATCATTAATTGGTAGCACAAGAACTTGCCCTAGACAAACTCTCGTAAACTCGCATATGTGCAGCGCGATAACTTGCTCGATTTTTTTTTAATGAGCCAGATAGCTCAGTTGGTAACATTCTTGAATGTAAATTTAAGTATCGCGCTTCGAATCCAGCCGACGTCACTTTTTAATAAATAATGAGGGCATGATACTAAGCGGTCATAACAGAATAATTATAGTATAATAATAAGGTTCAAGTGTGGTATAGTTTATTAAGACTTGGTCTAATATGACAATGAAGTAGAAGGTATTGTGCAATATAAGACCCCCTTGCATATTAATACCCAATCAAAATAAATTCGTTTTGCTTGGCTTAAAAATCGCCGAATTTATTTACCCTTAAAATGATCTCAAATCTCAAAAATATCTTAAAAAGTAATAAAGAAAGAAAGAAAATTGCTATAGACGGATATTTATATAATTATAAAGAGAAAATCCACGATATTATGCTTTGGAGTGTAAGAAAAGGAAATGCACGACTTTCCTAAAACAAGCCTTACACTTGATTTTGTAGAATGTTCAAGTCACAATCATTGTAAATATAATTTTAAATTTGATAAAGTTCTTTTAGCAGCAAAGGTCAAGGAAAGAGCGCTAACAACAATAGAAACATGAGGAAACACAATTCTATCTGTTTCAGAAGAATTTAAAACAATGGTTTTTAACAATAAGGATATTTTTGATATGATTTATAGGACCAGAGCTCATAATTTTACAATCGATAAGGACTATGACATTCCTAACGAATTACATAAAACATCAAAAAACTCGAGTTTTTATTTTTTGATTCTGAAATTGAGGATGTTCAAAGAGTTGTTGTATTTACAACTTATGAAAACATAGAGCGTTTTAAACATTCTAAGGTCGTTTTATGCAATGGAACATTCAAGACTGCTATATCTAACTTTGAACAACTGTTTACTCTCCAATTTAATGTCAGAAATAACAATACCCCTTTGATTTTTTGTTTTATGAAAAATAGAAGTGATTATGTTATAAAAAATTCTTTGATTGGCTAGAAAAAGAATGCAAAGAGGAATGTAACCCAAAATCTGTGATTATTGACTTTGAACTGGCTAGTTACAATTTTTGTAAAGCCTTTTTTAAAGATTCAACCTTATTTGGATGTGTTTTTCATATATGTCAAATAGTTTGGAGAAGAATTCAATCTTTAAAATTTTCTAAGGAGTTTAAAGAAAACAGCGACGTCAAATTGTTGGTAAAAATGATGCTTGCCCTAACTTTTGTTCCAGAAAAGAACGTCATTCTAATGAGTACACTGCTAAAAAAAACATATAATCGATGAATAATCTTGGAATGTACTTAGGCTCTTTGAATGGTTTCAGATGAAGTATCTTAAATTTAATGAATCTAACAAAAGCATTACTTTTTGGAACTCCTATAATAGAGTGTTAAATAATATCCCTAGAACAACCAACAGCATCGAAGAATATCTTGGGCATTTAAATAGCCTGATACATGGGAAACAAAATTCTATATTTCTTATCTTATCTGAGCTTAAAAAAGAGCAGTCATTCACCGAACAAAAATTACTTATGTCTTTACACGCAGACACCAAATCGATTAATGATGATAGACTAAGGACTATATTGGAAGAATACAGTACATTTTACGGTTTGGATTATCTTAAAAAAATAATTATACATTATAGCTGGAAATTAGATTAAAATATTAATTATTTTTTTTAAATTTCAGCGATTTTATCTCAAAAATCACCGCAGACGATTTTTACGCCTAACGAATATGACAATGAAGTAGAAGGTGTTGTGCAATATATAAGACCCACTTGCATATTAATACCCAATCAAAATAAATTCATTTTGATATATTTTTAAAAAGATTCAATTTTTTTAAATGAAAATCCATTAATACCCTCGGTACACATTGTTATCCCTTTAAATTGATATAAAATTATATATCAATTCATTAATAAAAAATAACAAATGCAAACCACTTACATAACTACACCCCCATCTTTTTGTTTTCTTAAACGAATAAAATATTAAAAATTTAATATAAAATAATAAATTAATAAATAAAAACAAAGTAAAATAATAAAAAAAATAAAATAGAAAAAAAAAGAAAAATATAAAAATAATAATCAAATAATGAAATTAAAAAATAAAAAAAATAAACTAGAAAAAATAAAAAGGAAAAAATTTTAAAAATAATAATCAAATAATGAAATTAAAAAAAAGAAAAAAATAAAAAAATAATAATCAAATAATGAATTTAAAAAATAAAAAAAAAATGTTTAAAAACTGTATTTAATTTTTTTGAAATAAAAAATCTAAAGATGGATCACATTGTGTGTTATCTTCATATTATTTTTTCTATTTTTTTTCTATTTTTTTAGTTCATTATTTGATTATTATTTTTAAAATTTTTTATTTTTCATTTTTTATATTTTTTTTTAATTTCATTATTTGATTATTATTTTTATATTTTTTCTTTTTTTTTCTATTTTATTTTTTTATTATTTTAGTATTTTTTTATTTATTAATTTATTATTTTATATTTAATTTTTAATATTTTATTCGTTTAAGAAAACAAAAAGATGGGGAGCTGGTTATGGTAGGTGGTTTGCATTTGTTATTTTTTATTAATGCTTTTGATATATAATTTTATATCAATTTAAGGGGGTAACAATGTGTACCCTGGGTATTAATAAATTTTCATTTTAAAAAAATGTTTTTTTTTAAAAAAATATATCAAAATCAATTTATTTTGATTGGGTATTAATATGAAATGGGGTCTTTTATTGCCCAACAAAAGGGACTCTCTTTGGTGTGGTGATTTTTGTGGCGACGCATCTCGGCAAGATGTAGTGAAAAATAAAAATTTATGAAAAGCCACTAATTGCCTGTATCTTGCTGAATCATTGTTATACGAAGATCGCGTATACAGCTGGGCTTCTGGGTAGCTTAGGAAGAGACGTATTATTGGAAAACCAAGAACCAAAGGTCACATGCACGGTAGGAGACAGCTCTCTGGGTTGGCTGCTATGGTTGTTGTCAACATGTAATATATATAAATTTTTTTATAAAAAATTTTAGAAATTTCTTATTTTTAACAAGAATTTTATTGATTATAACGTTCCTTGGAAGAAATTTCTAAAATTTGTATAAATTATCAAATATATAAAAGTCAAGGTATAATAAAAATTATTCTATCGCTTTGTCCAAACTGAACCTTTGGTCCAGTTTGGACAAAACGACCACTTTAGAATCACAAAAAGGGTGTTTGTTTTTTTGAAAAAAACCCATATGGCGAATCAAAGAGATAAATTAAATGAGAATTTATTATTTATAACTTCAAATTGATAATTGAAATAAAATTTTTTAAAAAAAAAATAAATCTTTAAAATTAATTTATTCAAAAAGAATTTTTTAAATGCTGAAATCATATATCATGGCCACAGCCTTTAAAAACAAAATATCGAAATATTCATTGTATTTCGATATAATTTTTTTAATGTAACAATTTTTTGTTTAAATTTAGTTGATAAAATTTTATTGTTTCTCATTGTTAATATATCATTTATTTCTTTTTCTTTATATGATCTTGTGTTCTTAAAATCATGATCAATTTTACCAGAGAAGGATGATTTCCATCTAAAAAGGCATTCAAAGATCTATTGAATCCTTCGCAAATATTTGTTGTAAAAGGAATGTCATTCAATAATCTATCGTAACAACGCCAATCACAATGAGAATTTCTATCTTTTTTCCATAAATTTTTTATGAAATAATTCAATTATTGCTTTTTCTTTTTCATTATTAAATTTTTCTAAATATTTAAAATAAATTTTTTTAAACATTATTTCTATATCTTGCTTTGGAACAAAACCTATTGCAAGCCACATTTTAATATAAAATTTAAATTATTATCTTTTTATATTTTATAACCAAACCATTTCTTTGAATACCTTCCCTAATTTGCGAAAAGTGGAAAATGCAGTATTAAAATTTTGTTTTATCAAAATATTTTTCGCAATTTTAATTGGTGCACTTTCAAAATCTAAAATCCAGTATTTAGGTTGGTCAACATCTACTAATTTTCTAATTCATTAAAAATTTTAAATAAGCATTTTCACTTTTTGAAGATAAAATTCCATAAACGATTGGTATATAATTATTAAAAATTTTTTAATAAATTATATAAATTTGATAAAAATTGTATGTAGCCATTTTAAATGTTCCATCAGATAGCCATGTATCTGAAATCTAAAAAAATATAAGCCTTTCGGAATTATCTATATAATTACCCTATCTTTATCAAGAACTCCACTATCATATTGTAAGTATTTACTACCATTTATTGTCTTTTTAAGCTCTGAAGGTATATCGTTTATCAAATCATAATTAGAAATTTTTTCATCTCTAACCCTATTTATCATCCTATATATACTTCGGTGTTTAGAAATTTTAGCTATTGCGGCCGAATCAAGATTTTTGAATACATGTGAAATTATTTGTTTTGTATTTAAATATGATTCATTAGCTAATTTCTTAATGTTGTTTTTAACAATAATCTTTTTTACTTCGTCATTAGTTAAAGGAATACAGGTATGAAATATATCATTATAATTAAAAATTTTATTTTCATCTGTAATTAATTTATAATTGCATTTTTTGTTGTGACATTTCCATGATTTTGATGATTTTTTTTTATTTTTTTTTAAATAATTTAAATGGTTTTTATATATAACAGCGTCATTTTTTCTTTCCGATTTTATAAAAATCAAATCTTCTCCAATTTCAAAACTTTCTTTCATATGAAGGGTTTATTATAAAAAATAAAGAACACCCTATTTTTTTGTTCGAAATGTGTCAAAAAATCGAATTGTCACGAAGCCCGTTCACAGTGTGTATGCCGGAATTCTAAAATGCTTAATTTTTTTGTTTTTTCAGGAATTTTTTAAAATATTGCCTACATATTGTTTACCATTGTCCGTGATAATTGTCTCGGGATTTTCAAACTCTGAACACCATAATTTTAATTTATCAATAACTAATTTACCCGAAATATTTTCTTCTAAATAAATTATTGTATATATGCTGAAAATATCTGTAAAGGTTATAAAAACATTCTGTTTTTAATTGTTTCATGTTTATAATCATCAATATTGAAAGATTCGTAGATATCCAAACTAATTTTAAAAAATGCCTTTTATGATTTTATCTCATTAAATTTTCTTTTATAGTTTATATTATTCTTATTTAAAGAACATTTATTACATGATTTTCTAGCGATTATTATTTTTTAAAAGATATTATCAATATAATAATATTTTCTTATATTTTTATACATTACTGTAATTCCAACATGACAACTTTCTAAATGAATTAGACTTAAAAATTCATTTTCTTTTTTTATTATTAAAAATCTACATTTTTCATCTTTTTTATATTCCACAGAGTCGTTTTCAATTTTATTTATTATAAAATATTTTTTTTATCATTCTAAATAATTTTACTTTTTGATAAATATGTAAATATTTGTTATAAAACAACGTGATAATTCGGCGGACACAATATTTTCTAACCGTTTATTAAATATCTTATAATTGAAATCGTTTAAATGTAGTTTCCACCTTTAAATACTTTTAGAATTTGCTTTTGAGAATTTACAATTACGATTATCAGTATACACTTCTATATAGCACACCTGAATTATTTTCCCGAAATGTAAAAGTGAATTCAAAATCGAAAATATCTTATTTTCTACTACAGTACAATTGCTTTCAGATTTTGTAAATTTTTTTCTATAAGGACTTATAAGTCCTTTACTTTGGAACAATATCGATCATGTACCTATTGCAGAAGCATCACACTGTAAAATAAACTTTTACTTATAATTTGATAATTTCGATACATTTCCTTTATTTATTATGAAGGACTTATCTATGATCCGCCAAAGACTAAAAGCTGATTATAAAAAGAAATTGTTGAATATAATTTTTTTGATTGTTTCATCCGGATGAAAAGTCCTCATCCGGCACCTTTTTTTTAATGTGCGATTTTTGTTGTTTGCAATGCAGTGATTTTGGCATCTCTGAAAGTTTTGCATGCATGTGAAATGTCAAGTGCTTATATACTTATAATTTAAGGTAGATTCTTCTGGATATTCTATTTGGAAGTATATATATATATAGTATGTTTCAAAAAAATGGAATATTTTTTTATTCACCGATTTCTTTCGGCGATTTATCATTAAACAAACTATTAATCATTTTCTTAAATTATTAACAGTTTTTTTTATTATGGAAATGTTTATTTTTATACTCTATGTGAAAAGTTAGAAGGTTTTATTCAATTTTTTGTTTCAAAAAAAAGAATATTTTTTAAAACTCCTATAAAGGCCTTTTATTTCTCTTGAAAATCAATAAATATTAAACTATAACGTTATCCACCCTAATGAAATTGTCACAAAAAGTAAAAACTGAAATGATTTTGCTTTATGATCAAAAAATTTCTCAGGCAAAAATTGCTATGAAATTCAAGATTTTTTAGGAGATTGTTTCAAAAATCTTCAAAAAAATTGGTGGAGAGGCACAAAAGAGGGGACCAAAGGAAGTGGTAGGCCAAAAAAAAACAAAAACAAGCGAACTCGGTGTTTTATTAAAAATTTAAAAAAAACATCCCAAAAAATCGTTAAGAAAACACCCTATTGAGGTTCAAGAGAAGACAAAACTAAAGTTACGTATTCAACTATTAAGAGGGTTTTTAACGCTAATAATATAAAAGCCTTTACACCCATAAAAAACCACTTCTTTCTAAAAGAATATTTTGGCTCGATTTGAAAAGAGCAAACAATTTTTACTTTTATCAAACCAAGAAGTAAAGCAAATTATATTTTCTGATGAGAGCAAATTCAATCTTTTTTGCTCAGATGGTAAGACCTCGGTGTGGGGAGAATCAGTTACAGGCCTGAAAACGAAAAATTTATCTGCTACTGTCAAACACGGTGAAGGATCATTAATGGTATGGGTTGTTTTTCGTATTACGGCGTGGGTATACTAGTATTTATCGATGGTAAAATGAACGCAGAATATTATGTAAATATTTTATCAAATAATTTGGCAGATTCTGTCAGTATAATGGGTCTAGGTGATTATATCTTCCAACAATATAATGACCCTAAGCACACCTCAACGCCTGAAACTATAT
Organism: Dictyocoela muelleri; assembly: GCA_016256075.1. Lineage (NCBI taxonomy): Eukaryota > Fungi > Microsporidia > Dictyocoela > Dictyocoela muelleri. Next base: position 6,322 of record SDVU01000043.1, on the reverse strand, counting down.
TTCAGCACAAAGCAGATCGAACTTCTTCTATGGTCAGCACAATCACTTGATTTGAATCCAATTGAGACACTTTGGGCAATAATGAAACTAAAAATCTCCCTATTTCGCACAAAAAATTTATATGAATTAAAAGAAATTATAGTGCGATAATAGCAGGCCATTTCCATTTAAATGTACTAAAAATTATCTTTAAGTTTTATAAAGAGATCATCAGTGTGTTTTAAGGCGAGGGTAAATCATACTAAGTATTGAAATAAAAATATTCCTTTTTTTGAAACACTTTTTTTCTTATTCAACTGTTTCTCATCATCCACATAATTATACATAAAAATCTTTTTAATATAATACTTATAACAAAAAAAATATAACGTATTATCACTCTTTTTATCTCGAATGCTGTTTGTAACGACTTAAAAAAATATTCCATTTTTTTGAAACATACTGTATGTGAATAAAGTGATCTATATAAGTAGATAAAGTGATCTATATAAATGGATATAGTGATCTATATAATGAATAAAGCGATCTATATAAATGGATATAGTGATCTATATAAATAAATAAAGCGATTTATATAAATGAATAACCCTGTAATTCATTATCAATTTTATAAAAAAAAATATTAATTCATAATAAATTGTATAAATTCAATCATATTGTGGCGTGCAGGTCAATTGCACTCACATTTAGAAATTTACAATAAAGTGAAATGAGATCTGGATATATCGTATTTCTAATCAAATTTAAAAAATTTTATCCGGACCAAATATATTTTTAGCCCCTGTCAAAAAAAAATCAATAATTTTCGAAAACTATAAATAAATCTAAAAACCCCTATCTCAATGTAAGACGTCAGGCGACATTCAATAAATAAGTTTTTAAAATCTATTTTGATTAATACTTTCGTTTATGGTCATCCACTAGGCGGACAAGCCACAACACTGAAACAACTGTATATTAATATTTAAAATTAATTTAGGTCTAAAAAACTTATTTATATTTTGCAATTTTAAAAACGAGTGCCTTATAATTTTAAATATGGCACTTATGAATATAAATGTTCCTTTCCTTGGTCTAGTGGTACAGGAATATGGTCCTTACATTTATTAGGGTTCTATTCTTTGTATGTCATTTATCATTTTCAAAAAAAAGTCGCACACTTGACGTGTGACATATTAAATATCAGAATATTACCATTCTAAATTAAATATCATTTATTTTATTATTTTATTTATCAATAAACTTTAATCAGCAATATTTAAAATTTTCTTAAGTGCAGAATATCCCCATGAACTAATCATTTCCTTAGACTTACCGAATTCATTACACAAATCATAAACATCGAAATGCATTAACCCGATTCTTATCATAAAAAATTCTTCTTCTTCATTCAAAAATAAATATTCACATTGAAAATATTTTATTGCTATTGAGGGAATTATATCCAAAATTTCGTAAATTGTAATTAATCCTCGTAAAAACTTTTTTAACCTTAAAATATCATCATTCGTGTAATCAAGAGTGAAACAATCTTTGTTATTATTATTTTTATTTTGATAGTTCCTATAAATAAATCGACTTCTAATTAAATTTCTAACATCTCTAGTGGTAAAATCTTTGAAATAAAAACTTAAAAGATTTATAAATCGATTTTTAAACACCCGATTAATGTTTAATACCCAGTTATTAGTATTTTTAAAAAAATTCGGAGTTATTTCATAATTATGAGTTTTTTCACAATTATGAGTTATTTCCGGTTTTTGAATTGTCTCTATTTTTAAACCCTTTTCCAATTCCTGAATCATAATTATTGAGTATGAACCTGAAACTTCATTCGGACGATGATGAATATATAAAGGTATAAAATTATTTTTAACCCAAAATCTATAAATATCGTGATCAAATCCGAATGATACGCCTATATAATGAATAAAAGGCAATTTTAAATCTTTGTTATTGAATAATATATGATCGTCATTGTTATTATCATTATTATATTTATGATTATTTTTTTCATTGCATCTTTTAATAAATCTGTTCAATTTCTGAATAGCTAAACTACCAAATCCCTTATTCTGATAATCAAGGCGAACTGCAATCCTAAAAATTCTCAATCCAACCATATTTTTAATTTCTTCAAAATAATAATGCTCGTAAATCGTATTTTTTACCAAATTACCAACTTTGGAATCGTCATCTTCAATTATAATATGAAGAGCACAAACTATTCGCTCAATGATATTTTCTGATTTATCACTCAACAAAAGAAATAAATGATGATTTGGAGATTCAAACAATTTAAACATGTCATCAGGTGAGTTTCTGTAGTGACTAGATGATAATAATTGTGCTATTGATTGTAGAATGAGTTCAGGTATTGAATAAAAATTATATTCATTAGAATTATTATTGTCATTAGAATTATTCTCTTTATTAGAATTATTTTCTTTATTAGAATTATGATTTTTTTTAGAATCTTTATTTTTAGAACTTTTATAATTAATCAATAATTCTTTATTCACATGATAAAGATCATAATCATCAATCGGGAAAAGATTGTCACGATTCATTTGAATTTCATTTTTAAGAAAAAAAGTTTCAAATAAAAATTTCTCTGCAGGATCTGTCGATGAATAACGAATTGGTTCAAAAAGTTCATATTTCTTAACCTTTTTAACCTTTTGAATGGTTCTCAAAAAATCATTCAATTTTGTTGAAAAAAACTGACCAGTTCCTTCATATCCGTTGATTGTTGTTGATATCAGAATACATTGGTTTGTTTTTATTTTACTAAAAAGAATTGCTGGTGAAATAGCAGCAGCTTCATCAATTATCAGTAAATCATTGGAATTATAATTATTATAAGACTTATGATAAATTGGGCTGATATACTCAACAACATGCTTCTTTCTAAATAACATTCTTTTTATAAGTTTCTTATTAACTTTGTTGTCTTTTAATTCTATCGACTCATAATCTTTATTTTCGTTAAAACCTAAACTTTCTAGTCCAACTTTTATGAATTGAAAAATAGTTTGCACGTTCTCAATGTGTGGTGCTAAAATTTGTATTTTTTTATAATTCTTATTTATAGCAACAGCAATTAAAAGACCTAATGTTGCACTCTTTCCCCTACCACGTGTTGATGTTATCAGTGAAATAAAATTTGCATCAGAAATATCGTTAATTAGTTTTAATAAAAGTGATTTTTGATCGGCTGTTTTTGTCTTTTCAATGATAGTTTTAATATCTAAAATCTTATCATTAATGATATAATTATCATCGTTATTATAATCATCTTTATTATAATCATCGTTATTATAGTTATCGTTATTATAATATTTAATGTAGTGATCTTTATTATAATATTTAATGTATTGATCTTTATTATAATATTTAACGTATTGATCTTTATATTTATCATCATTATATTTATAACTTTTATTTTCATCCAAAAATACACCACAAGATGATAACTCTAAATTCTTAAAAAATCGCCCCCAATATCCAATCTTAGGTATATGATTGAGAATTAATATTGCTGATCCGCCACCTCTTAATGTTTCAAATGCTTTTAAGAAAACATTGGGCGTTATTGTCAAAAAGTCATCAAAAATAAGGATATCGTAAGTACATCCGAGAATTGTGTCGATTTTTCTGTACTCAATGATGTTGTCTATGCATTGTTTAATTTTTTTATTTTTATCATTGTTTTTATTAATTTTACTTTTTATATGAATTATCGATGGTTCGTCATATGACGTTATTATTGTTCGTAACATTTTTTCATTTGATGTAACAAAAATTAATCTGTGGTTGTTTTGTTTGGAGATTTTTATTTTGCTCTCAATTAATGTTAATTGATTGTTTGTCATGGGGGTCTTATGATTAATTGAATATTTTGATTAATGCCAACATTGTGAAGTAGACTGTAGTTTTATCATAATAAATTATTGAATTAGACATATTAAATTAGAATTATTAAAATAAATGCATTAATATTAAAATAAATGATTAACTCTTGAAATAAAATTTTACAAAAAAATATTTGATTTGAAAAAATGATTTTATAAAAATATTTATGATATTAAAGAATGTTTGAATTTGTAGGAATAATGTTTTGGTTTTAAGTGTGATAATTTGAATTGGTGAATGATGGTTTCAGTTAGTGAGCCTGATAATTTCAGTAGCTGAAGATACTTTTCTTTTAACATTCGAAAAGTTTATTTCAATGAGAAAAAATATAATATTATTAAATATTACATATTCATAATATCCATAATTGCCAACCCTGATTGCTGTCACCAATCATAGTATTTAAATTTTTTGTTCTGATTCAAGTCATATGTCACTCATAAGCTCACAAAGGCTAGCTGCTTACAAAAATTTCTTTTGATCAATGACTTATAAAAGTTATTATAGGTTTTTTTCATAAATTTTTTTGTTTCAATATTTATTTTCAGAGATGCGTCGCCGCACTCATCCCCACACCTAGGAGAGTCCCTTCTGCTTCATTGTCATATTAGACCGAGTATTAATCAGCTATAGCACACTGGAACAACTTATATTAATACTTTAGTTATTGGAAATAATGTCATCCCAAATATTTATTAAAGTAACGTCAGTAGGATTAAATCACGATAATTAAATGATTTTTTTTTAATTAAAGCTGCTTTTGATATTTTTAAGCCGACTTTGATTTCCGAAGCCGGCTTTGATATTTGAAGCCGCTTTTGAAAAAAATGAGAATACCTCTTCTTATATGCGAATTTCAAAAGTTAAAGCCATAGAGAACTACAAAACATTTATACAAATATAACAGACAATAAAAATTTAAGGTCTTCTTCGGGAAGATACCCACTTTTTTTAAAAAAACTAGACATCTTTCCTAACAAAAGCAAATTTTAAATCGTAAATAATTATTTTCACTATTATGCTAAAAAATAATACATACTATTACAATTTTTTTCCAAAGTATTGAAAAAAACACGGGATTTTTAAGATTTAATAAAATATTATGGCATTTTAAATATTATAATAAATGCGATTTAATTGCAATTTGAAAATTACAACCGCCATTGATAAATAACAAATAATATACCCTTCTTAGCCATACATTTATATGAAATGGGTGTAAATTTTAAATAAAAAAAAATAGAAATTAAACTTATATTTTTATAGTTAGTCTCTTTTTGAATATTAAATTTATCAAATTAAAGGTCTATTTGTTTTTTTACATAAAAAATTCACCGTGGAGAAAGCTATTACACAGAAAATTTTAAAAAAAAAATAATTTAAATATTTCATTAGATAGTTTGAGAAAATGGGTTGATGCGCCAAATAATTTTGGCATTTTTGGGGGAGGGGTCTATCATTTTTTACAATCTTACCACTATACCCTATCAAATGGAATTAAATTTTAAAGAGTATGAAGCATTATATTTTAATATCTGGCATCAATTAGAGCAAAAGTTTTTTTTTAAATTTTGATCAAAAGTTATGTGGCATTCTAAAAAAAGTTTATATATTTTGTACTTGTAAATTTCAGGAAAAATATATTCAATATTCCGACGTCCAATTTTTACTAATAGAATGGATAGAAATTTAATGAAATTGTTCATTTTAGATAAACGACTGGCGGGTTCTTCTGTAGATGAAATCGAGAGGTATGTCATATATCTCGGTATATCGTTTATAAAATTTTAAGAAAATTGAAAAAAAAATAAATATCATTGAACAGTATATTTAAATTTATACAAAAATAGGAGGAATTGAAAAGATTAGTGAAATCGGGGAATCGAAGTTGGTAATAGGAAATATGAAATATTCCATAAAGTAGATGTGTACCAATTTTATGTGCTGTAGAAAGAAGTAATGAAAGGGGAATAGTCTTGAAATGTAAAAAAAGATCGTAAGAAGAGATAAAATACCTTCTGCAAAATATATATTTATTGAGATTAAATTATATATACTGATAGTTGGTAAGGTTATTCAACACTAAAAGATATTTTTAGATCATAAAATTGGCAATCATTTTGAGAAATTTATTTATAGGTCAACCGGAACACATATTGACACTAGCAAAGGTTGTTTATTAGTTATAAAAAGGGCTTATTATCGTAATAGAACTAAAACAGTTGGAGATGTATGTCTACAGATTTATGAAAAATAGTGTGGTAACTGGTATCACATTATTGTTTGTTGTTAAAATAAGATAGTTGGTCTATTTCAGTTTAGTATGTTGTTTTTTTAAGGTCAGTTATGAAACCCATATTTAGATTTAACTATTTAAGAAGCGTGAGATGTAAAAGACAGATGGCAA
>SDVU01000042.1:0-25377 GCA_016256075.1 Dictyocoela muelleri | reverse complement strand
ATCTTTAAATAATTTTATCATAATTTTATTCTTCATTACCGAGTATTTAAGTCTAAATTAGAATATTCGTTATTTATAATTAGAGCAATGATTTCTATGTGAACTTATCAATTTTATTGAAATTTACACGGCTTATAATTATATTGCTTCTTGTATTTCTAATATGATCTGTGATTTTTTTATAATTTAATATATCGAAATGGTAATTTTTAGAGTTTTCAATTAACAATAATAGGCTCGTCTTTTTTTCTTCAAAAATCTGCTTTACGATTTTACGTGAAGATGAAATCTCTAAAGAATCAAAGTATTTTCTAGAAAGGATTCTAGATCTTTCATATATTGGTAAAACGGGTATAAGAGCATAAAGTAAATCAGATGAAGTTTTAAAACTAACACAGAATATTTTTTTTAAGGATCTTCTTTGGATTATTTCTAATTTTTCAATAGCTGTTTTTCTTGATGCAAGAAGTATGAGGTAGTTATCAATATGAGGACTAACATATTTCTTATAGAGTTCGAGTCGTAGAGAAGGTTTTTGTAAATTTCCGGGTTTATTTTTCAAGAATCTAGATATAACATTTGTATTCAACATAACATTTTTCGTACATTTCTTTATTGAAATATTGATATCAGCACTTTTAAGGTTAAAATAATGACCTAGATATTTTATTTTGTCCACCTTTGTTATTTGTTCACCATTTATAAAAAGATCATCACTGTCTTTCGAAAGAAAATATGATTTCTTATAATTTATGATATATTTGTTTCTTATAGAATGTAAAAAAAATATATCGAGCATAATTTGGCATTTAGTAATATTGTCTGCCATAATAAGAATGTCGTCAGCATAAAGTAATACTTTACACCCAAACGGAAATTTTTCAGAATAAACTATATCATCAAGAAATATATTAAACAAAATAGGCGACAATATATATCCTTGGGGGAGACCTATATTCATAGGATATTCTAAACAATAAAAATTATTTTTTTTTATTACAAACAAGTTTGATTCAAAGAGTGAATATAATACTTGCATCAATTTGCCAGATACTTTATGTTCATTTACTAATTTAGAATATACTATTTGACGGTCTACAGAATCATAAGCGTTCTGTACATCTAAGGTTATTATTTTAGCATTACCATTAGACCGTCGCAAATATGTATCCAATACCAATAAATGATCTTCTCTTCTATTACCGGGTTTGAATCCTATTTGATTATCAGAGATATTTATATTTAGTCTTTTCAAGATTACCTTTTCATAAATTTTTCTGAGGGTTTCCGAAATTGATATAATTCGAAACATATTTCTGTTTTTTCTTATTGGAATAATTTGAAATTTTTTCCAGTCATCGGGTATTCTTCTTTTGTATATACAAATATTAAAGAAATCACATAGACGCATTATAATTTGATCATCGATTAATTTTAACAATTCGTATCTTATATCCGACTTGCCGCCCGAGATATTATTACTAAGTGATTTTATTATGTCTTTTAACTCCTTTAGATCAACACATTTGATTTTGCCAAAATTATTATAAATAAATTTTTCTTTATACGTTTTTGCAGTTATATTTCTTTCAATCAACTCGTCGATCTCTTTAATAGGATTACCATTATAGGATATTCTTTTAGAAGACATCATTTGATTTTTATTTTTATTTTGCGTATCAGTCCAAGAATCAACATTTTTCAAGTCTATTAAATTCGGGTCGAATTTTTGTTTTTTCTTATTTATATTTATCTCATCAGTTCTGAAATTGTTATTTTGTATAGTGTAAATATTTTTTAAAGATTTCTTCAATAAATCTGTATCATATTTGCCGAGATATTTGTTTCTAACCTTTAACATTTTTCTTCCACACCTTAGTATTCTAATTATGTTCACATACTCGATATGCATATTCCTTGACCTTTTTGTAGAAAGATTTTTAACAGTCATTCTTCGTGCAACTCTTTTTTTTACACTTTCTAATTCAAATAATTGGTAACAGAACTTTTCTTTCTTTCTATCAACGACTTTGCTTAGAACGTTAATACCTATTAATACATGATCTGAAAAACTACAATTCTTTTTATAAATATCTATATCAATATTGAAAAATATTTTTTCTGTTTTTGTAGAAATTGTACCCTTTTGATATGTATTGAACGAAAGCTCTTTTTCTGTCAAACCTATATCAGCACAAATTGTAGTAAGTGTGTAATCCTTTTTATATGACTCACCTACATTAATATCTCCAATTAAAATTATTTTTCTGTTTTTCTTGCCTAAGAGAGATGTTAACAATTCGCCGAAATTAATTATTCTAGGAGATATATATAAAAAGTAATAATAAATATTATTACATTGTAACAGTACACCTATTTCATTTTCATGAATAACATTATATTTAACATGTTTTTTTACAGCTATTAGCATTCTTTCCCCAGCCTATACCTATTTAAGACCTTTTTACCAGGCTTAGTATATGCAATATTCCAATTTTCAGGAATATCATAACTGTCGGTCCATGTCTCAACCAAACATATTAAATCAATATCTTTTAAGTATGATGAAGAAAAAAGTAAGTTTTTTTTTAATGCTGTAAATCCATTTATATTTAAGAAGATTAAAGAAAAAATATAAGAAGAATCATGTTTAATATTGTCATTATCTAGAAACTTCCTATTCTCATGCCAACACAAGTATTCCGAGAAAGCAGTAAAATTTTCTATTTTAGACAACTTTTCACAAAATTTAGAGAGAACGTTAAAATTAGATTTGTTTCTTATAGATATTTCCAAAAACCTATCTTTTGTTAATTTGATATTTTCAGAGTCTTTAAAAGGATTGTAAAAGATAGGTTTGGCTTTTATTAAATTGAGCTTTCCTTTTAGAGAATCAGACACGAAGGTATCCAAGATAAGTTCGCATATTTCATCGCTAATAAAATGAATATTTTTAATATGTTTTTTATCAATACTAGTATTTTCCTGAATAAAATTCTTAAGAACCCAAATTTTACAACGGGGAATCCCCGTTATATAAACTATCGAAAATTTTTGTTTTTTTTCATTGATAGAATTTACGTTCATATTAGTATCATTATTCTTCATTTTTTTACAATCTTGTTCATCATTTTTACTTAACTGTTTTAATGATAAATTGTCGCCTTTTTTTTATCTTCTTTACTTTCTAATTGTGGTAAAATTTCTGAATCATTGTTTTTTATTCTTGCATCCCTATCAGTGAACTTATTTAAAAGAACATTACGTTCACGTAGCTCTTCTAGAAGAAAATATAATATTCTAGAATATTCAGTGTCATAATAAAAACCACACATATCACACATCTCACTTCCAGTAGTATAAGATAAAAAATTAGTTTCCGAACAACAACGAATACAAATGAACTTATATTCCTTTTTTGTTGTCGTTTTTTCTAAAATCTCCACTAAAATATATGTAATATCAGTCGCTAGCTCTCCTGGGGCTCTACCCTTATAATGTGTCCAGATTTTCCACATGCTCCAATTTTCCATGTTATCGTCCCCGTTAAAGAACTTTATATTAGGATCACTAATGTCTTCTTCGATATATGTTTTTATTTTTTTTTCATTTATTGTATCTGTCTCTTGACTTTCAAGTTTTCTTTTATTATTTCTAAGTCTTCTTAGAAATTGTATTTGTCTTTTTTCTTCTTCTTTATCTACTACCATGATCTTTGAAAATTTCGTTTCTTTTATCTTTGTAAAGGAGAAAATCTGACCAATATTTTCTTTACGTTGTCAAACTTACTAAAAGAAGAATATCTAGTGTAAAGGAGTATTATATTTTATTGGTATTATTAGAATAAGATAAAAACTTAAATTATTTTAAAGGAGGAAATGTCAAAATAAGGGGTGAAAAAAAGGAGATTTATACGGTACCAGTTTCATTTAAACATGGAATCGTGTTTATTTCTCTATTGTATAAACTAAATGAGTCTATTAAAAAAAAATAATTTTTAAAAATTATATTTATATATATATTGATCTGACACTAAGTAATATTTTTTTTATTTTTGTCAACGATTTAAGACTATTTTTTAAAATTTTTCATGATATTTAACTATATGCAAGTATTTTAATTTTTTTTAATTATTTTCAAGTATTTTGATTATTTTCAATTATCTCATTTCTTTTAGTTTTTTTTTTACTAATTTTCAATGATTTTCAAATATTATGAATTATTATCAATTATTTTATTCTTTTCAGTTTTTGGTTATTTTTTCTATAATTTTATCATATATTTAATGTTGACCTCATTAATAGCAGCATACCCTTGGATTTGTCTCCTACTTATGTCTGTGACTTTTATTTCTTTATGTTCTAATATTATAAGGCTTTCTTAGTTAGCCAGCAGCCTAGCTGTATTCGAAATTTACGTTTTTTTTAATGACTTAGCAAGATACAGATAATTTATAAAGTTTCATGAATTTTTACTTTATCACAACTTTTTGCCTAGATGCGTAGCCGCACTTTCTTTACACCTAAAAAAGTCCCTTCTGCTCTGCTGTCCTATTAACCCTACGTCTTTCGAGCTATTCTACATTGAAGAACTGTATAATATACTATAATTATATAGTAATGACATATAGAATAATTGTCTCCATATTTATTAGTAGCGAGAGCTGTGAAATTCAAAGCACGATACTCAATTCTTAATTAAAACAATACAACACCTGGCTTTTTGCCAATTCAGTATTTTTAGTTTTTTTTAGTTATTTTTAATAATAAATACATTTTCAATTATTTGCAATATTTTTATACATTTTCTATTCTTCCTACTATTAATAAATATTTTAAATTATTTTTTAACTGTTTTGAATCCTTTTTGTCTTTTTTTTTCATTATTTCAACTATTTCCAACTATTTTTATTTTTTTTCGACTATTTTCAACTATTTACAAATCTTTTCTTATTTGTTTTCGTTATTTTTTAGCTTATTTACTATATCAATATTTAACATTTTTCATTTTTTTTTTATTTTCAAAAATGATCAACTATTACCAATTTTTTCAAATCTATTTTTAATTTTTTTAGTAATTTTCTTATATTTCAATTATGGTATTTTTTTATTATTAATAGTAAAAAAAAGCAGTAAGTGAGCAAATAATATGAAAATCTCATAAAAGAGTAATATTATTCTTTATTGATTGATATGTAAATAAATGTATATTGATATTCAAGACGAAATATTATATAGATAATAGTAAATAATAAACAATTTATTCTTAATATTTTTATTAATTTTATATTACTCTTATTATTCTTTCATAGAGAAAATTACAATAAGACCTTTTTTGGTATTAATTATCAATAGGTTGTATAAAAATGATTAGAAAAGGATAATTTATAGTAAATACCGAGTGCAGGTGTTAATATTGATTATATATAATCAATTAATTTTAAATATAACTCCATTTAGGAGAACCATCATACTATATAATAATCATCTGGATTTTTTAGAATTTGTTTTGTTAGGACGTTAGGTGACCCGCGTTAACAGGACCGATCTTTTATATGCTTCTATTAAAAGACATATACGGCAGTAGCCTAGCGATTCGGCTGACTTAATCAGCTATAGCTTTTGAATAATTCTAAGGAATCAAACTAGCAGTAGAAAAAAGAACATTATAAAATAAGAAAATTAAAATTGAAAATAATAATTATGGTATGTATAGAAAACAAATTAAAGTAATTTTAAAGTCTGAAAAAAAGAATTATTTTTAAGAATAACTGTAAGAGGCTTTTCAATAAGAAAAATCGAAGACACATTTAGATTTATACTAGACAGAAATATAATATAGAACTAAAACATTATAGAAACTTGGAATATTAGAAGTATTATAAACATAATATAAAGCAAATATAAGTAAGATTAATAAATTAATAGAAATAAAAAATATAGAGTATCATACATTTAGAATGATTATTAGAAAATTTTGCTTATAATAAGTAATATATACAAGAATCTAACTGAAGTGTCATTTTAGAACATTATAAATACGGATTAAACAAAAGATGAAAAAGAAAAGTAAATATAGTATGAATTTATTTAGAAAATATATGAGATAATAAGATAAAAGTTAAATTTTTTAGAATAAAATTATATTAATATAATCTAGAACGATATTTTTGATAAAATTAAGAATGTATGATAGATGAGAAGAGAGAAAGTGTAGAAACATAGATATTTAGACATAAATGATTAACATTTAATTAAACATTTGTGTTTAAGATCAGAGAATAATTGTAGATAATAAATATTTAGAACAATAATAAGAAATTTCGTAGAGCATATTATTGTTCACATGGGGGGTAAGATTTAGAAATTATAATTTCTAAAAAAAGATCAAAGTTAAATTTTTTTTGATATTTACTTGATTTCTATTTAAATAAAATTTATAAAAAAAAAAATATCTTTTAATCATAAGACTATAAAAATATTATTTAAACATACTATAAAAATAATATAAATTATTATTCTAAAATACCAAATTCAAGTAAAATTACAATTTCTTGATTTTTTGACATATACTATAATTGACTACCAGTTATATTAATAATTTTATTTTATTTTTTTTTTATAATGTGTTATACGATTCACAAAGCATCGTATTACAAAATTTTTTTATTTAAGATTTTTCTTTATCAAAAACTAAAAAGATACAATTAATTAACATAGTAAGTTTAGAGTAAAATTATAATAATTTATAGTAAAAAGTTTTTTAGGAGTATATAGAAAAAATAATTGCGAAAAAAAATAAATTAAACTTAATAATACATTACATAATTAAAAAAAACAAAAAATAAATTTTAATTCTAGAATTAACTGTAAAAGTATAAATTTTAAAACCAAAACGTTTTTATCGTATCATCAAGAAAATAGAAATATTCTTAATTTTAAAATTAGTAAAATTAATGCCTTACAAAAAATAATTATGCCCGTCGCCAATAATGTGTGATAGAGTGTGCGTAACTCGTAGATTGAGCGATAATTTTTTAGTATATGTTATGAAAACTTATCAACTTAAGCTTTATTCATCATTTTTAGTTTTACAGCGTATCCAGAAATTTCCCAGTTTAGATCAGTTTCTCCGAACATGATCATTGTTGATTATTTTTATGATTTTTAATTATGGAAAGCCATGTAGATGTATATGGTGATCGCCCATAACATTTACATTTCTAAATGGTCGGGTAATCATACTTTGCGTCGCAATTTATTTTCTTTTATCTAAATGACACTGTTATCCTTTTCTAAGAGACTCATGGCGGAAAAAAAAACACCCGTACGTGTCGACTTTGTAATTATCAATGTTTTTTTTGCGAATATCATTCACAGACACATATTATTTTAGTATTCGTTATATTTTTATAATGCGAATCTTTGATAATGCTCATTATTATTTTTTTTTTCAAATTTACGGTGTTATCATATATAAAGACACAATATTCTGAAAAATTATCAAATTAAGAAAAACTTTTGCTGTTGATGTGACATTTTCCCTGTTATGGCAAATGGTTAAACAGGTATATATCGCATTCCCAGTTATCTTAAAACAAAGTACCGATAAACCCCCAGTATTGTATTGAATTTTAATACCGCCTTTCTACTGCCGAGGTTCATGTCGGTTTGTAAGCACGGGGGAGACATGATTATTTTAAGGTCCTGAATTAATTTTAAAGCGGTTGTAGATATAAAGTACAGCTGTTTAGGTGAGCAAGTTTTATGGAATGCCATGTTGAAAACACCATGTCTCGTGTATTGAGTTTATAAAGGATTAGGATGTAATTTCATGAAAAATTTACATTTATGTAAATCGACTTAACATGTCAGTCTTTAGTAAAATACAAAAACAGGCGATCCGGCAGTTCGAAGTACAATGCGATGTGTTTATGTTTATTTAATGTCAACACAAAGTGGTTCCCGTATTGCGGAAATCTTAGTTGTCCCGCTGGACAGCAGAACTAATGGAGACACGTCTTCATGGATGCTTATCACATAATCAGAACATATTTTATCGTTGAACGCGACAAGTAATTTACTATAAATTTATTTAAATGTAAGTTTATTAAAAGTTTACATTATTCCTATCAATTCCTCGGCTCTGCACAATAATACTACAACCAGAACGTCTCCACAGTATGCAATCTTGTAACCTGTGAATAGTCGCCTACCTTTGACCAAGACTTTCGGTTCTTGGAAGTCTTCATTGTATGACATAATCCGTTCTGACAGGATTTGTATCATAATCGGAAAGTCCATAGTTAAGTATGACACCTAAGCGACCAAACACTGTAACTGTACTGGGCCAGGTACATCCAAATCTATTACTAGGAGAACCCCTATCATAGTCCCATCGTCGAGGGATTTTAAGGTTCTGCCGACCTTCTAAAAATCAGAGGAGACCGAATTATGCCATTACTAACCTATAAGCCGGGCCTATATCTAAATCGAACCGTCAACAAAAAAAAGTAAGTGTACGAGGATCACTTTGACGTTATCCTACATAAAACTCGGGTTTCTTTATAGCACTCTGAAATACATCGTACACGCTAGTAGATAGGTCATCTTTAACCACCCGAATCTAAATTTCAATAGTGCGTTTTAGCCTCCCATAAATTATTGTACCTACACACCAACTTAAAAATTTCGGCATCCCGAACTAATCCATTTTTAAACTTGACAATTTTCTGTAAATTTAGTATTTTAATGCGAAGGTGTTTTAAAGCGTCATATACGCCGATGTTCCTACTATACCAAAGACTACGTCAAACCTCACGGATACGTTTTTAAGATACCTGTAGAAACACCTTCTTGTTCCCGTCATCCAAGTGGGTTTTAGGTCTTAGAACACTGTAGGCAATTATGTCGCCATATAAGTTGTATACACATTCATTTAGCGTGGGCGTAATTCGTGCTAATGCTTCTCAAACAGACACATATTCTAAATTAATTATTCGTATGCTACTCCTTCAAAAATATAGGATAGTTTGCAAAAAGTATCTTTAGTAGCATTATCGACAACTTTCTGTAAAGGTATGATCCGAATGTCAGGCATTTCGTCAAGATCACACGCGTATGTGGCAATGAGCAAGAGAACACCCTTGGTTAATAGAGATTTAATCGGCTGTGAAACACTTTTTTTCTTATGTATGATGCATTAAAAATAAGACGCGCAGGACTTAGCTGTCCTATCAGTTATGATAGCCGAGATGTTTACATTCTTAGCGATCATAAACTCTAGAAATTATCACATCAACTCACATCTGAACATAAGACGATTTTGTATAATATAGATTCTCTAATGTCGGTCACGATAAAATTTCCACACTTCATAATGTATATCGCCATTTCTTTGCGGGATCACTAACTTCACTAGAGCCTAATTTAGTATAAAATTATCTAGCAAATATGCATGTCGTATTGAATAATCGGGAAAAAAAGCCTTGAATACTTTCGTCGCTAGTGTAAATACGCTGCATTATATCGTATAAGTCATTAAAGAACAAGTTAAAAGCATGGGGGAAATTGGTCATCCCTGTCTAACAGGAACTTCGAACAAAAAATGACTTACCGATGAAACAATTTTCTCTTACAGAAGAATTTAGGGCATGTGGAACAATTTTACTTAAACAATACAATTTTTTTCCATTGAACACATACGCTTTAAGTTTAAGAGAAGTACTGCATGTGATACTCTGTCATATGCACTGGGGAAATCAAGGAAAACAACGAAGGTGGTTCACTCCCAAAAAGTACAATTTAGAATTTCATAAAGACACGTCGCACGGGATAAAGCGTTATTCTAAAAGTTAACCTCGAATGTACCCATGTTGAGAATCTTTTTCTATTCACATATTCGGGTCTCTTATTGGCAACTACCATAAAAATGAGTTTAAATGAAGTAATGAACATAGAAATTATAAGATAGTTATCACAGAGTCATCATTCCCGTTTCTCTGGAACTGTACTATTCCAAAGGTTTCAATATCATGGGATTTAGTTTTGCATATACATAGATGATTGTAATTGAGAGGCAACGTGGTACTATCTTCTCACATCTGATGTTTCTTATATTGCTTCAAGATGTCTAATGTAGTAAGGTTACCAATTACGCCTTTTCTCGACCAGCCCATTTAGAGGCTACATGTATCTCTGTCCATTTTATACTTTCATCACAGCATAAAAATTTTGATTGCCTTATGGTTTTCTACATAATAAGGTTGACTCCTACTATGGTCGAAATTGTCAATGCTGAGCTCTCAGAAATGGTCTTTCCAGGTTCCAATGATTTCTTCCCTGTAAAACCCTCTTTTTTTCCTTGTCAAAAAAAGGTTATCCTACGACCCGTGATTTTTCTGCGCATATGAAAAAATACAAGACCACAGTTTACGCCTTTTTTTAAAGAAATGCTTTGATTACGGGTGTAGATAATCCTCAGTCGTTTCTTAATATCTACAATTTTATAAGGTTCGCATTCTTCTAAATTCAGACTAGCTCTATACATTTTAATATTTACTGTCGTACAAGGTCAGGTAATCCCTTCGCTTCTGGTATACTTTCTGAATTTTAATCAATATATTGAGTTATTAACTTTTATCTTTTATGTCGCCGAATCAGTTAAAATAAAGAAAGTCTCTTATATTGCTTTAGAAAGAGAATTGTGAATTCCTCATCAGAATTAGATGTTCCAAAATTATATCATTTCTCTGAGTTAGCGATGTCTCAGCTCCGTAGAGATATTATACTTTCTTTCTATCGAATAATAACCTTTTTGACGGGTTTCACGAATGCCAAATTTAATGTAGCTACAATAGGTGGTAGTCAGAGATATCCGACGGAGTAAACCCTGTTGGTAAATGATAATAATTTTTTCTTATACAAGCAAGGAATTATATACACCTCTCCCTCGCGTATCGAGTTGGTACGTCAAGATATGAACTTAAGTCAAGAGGTCTTAATAAGAAATAACTCTTACGAAAAAGATCCAGTAAACCTGTTCAGGATTTCTATTCAAAATCTAAGATGTTCTACCTCGTCAAACCTCGACTTAATGTTTTCCTTTTGTAAAACAATTATTTCCTTCTAAGGTATGCTTTCCTCATATTGTCTACCCTGGGAATATAAACGTGTAACAACATAAGATTATAACAGTGTCTTATAACACAGTTATATAAACTAATCCTATAAATGAAATTGTCGTCAGATTTAGTCTTGATAAGCATCAATCGGCTTTAATTATTGGTCGCCAAATCTAGACTCTGCGAATTTCCACTGATTGACTGCGGCATCGTACGCGTATAGGTGTTAAAAGAAAATCTTTTTTTTTGTGGGCAAGAGTTTCATATGACTTACGATATTAGCCTTTCTATTTCAAGTAGCAGACAATGGCCTTCTCTTTTACCTAATGACTTGTTGATATTCAGGAACATTGCTTTGAGTATGTCTGAGACATAAGGAGCAGATGATAAAGTGTTTTTCAGACTTATCACATGCCTTAGTAATTAGCTTTACACGACCACCCGCTATGTCAATATCATAATCTTTGCTTTCTTATTACTCACGTAACAATTAGTCAATATATAAGACGAAGCGTTTATTGTTTCCTGCCTCATTTATTCGGTCGATAAGAAGACGAGCAGATACCAAAGAACAAACAACTTCTGACATTGATTTTAACTGGATAGTTTATAAAGCCCCGGCGTCATAACCTTTTCATATGTTTAAGGGTATTCATATAATAGGTCTTGTTATTGCAGAATAGCATAAGTACTAGACCTAGCGAAAAATGTCCCAGAGATATCTACTTAGCACACCTATCAAAGACCACGTATTATAAAAAGTCTCGTGTTTATGAGAACTCAATCTTAAAATTATTTTCCCGTACCTCATTACCAGAGAAGGTGAGAACTTTTAGGTGATTTGAATAGATTCAACTTTAGGGCTCAACATTCGACTATCGTATCTTATAATTTATTCACTATAAGTTGTCCAAAAAATTAAGAAAGCATTCTCGAAAGACGCCGGGAAAACCTGGATCTTAACTAAAACGGTACATTGACAAAGATATCTACATTATTAATGCACATAAACTTACGTACAATACCTTTGACAAGATTATGCATCCAGCCATGAGAACGCACTTGATTGACCATGTTAATTAGCCTCTATGCACCCGAAGTATACAGGCTTGGTCTTGTTAACAGCGGAAAAGGTAACTCCGGATACTGTTTCCATCCATTGAAATTGAAAGTATTTATACAATTTCCTCTTTAGGTTAGCTTTTTTTAAAACATTCCTGCCATTGCTTCTCGGCAGCTCTAAATTTTTATTTGTGCTTTTGTTTTAAAGGCTGCTTGCGATTGTTAACATTATTTGCAGAATAGAAAGAATTATATTCGATCTACTAGCGACTGTCTGGACTTTTTTTTCATTGAGTACTCGACACCAGCAGCTTTGCCACACAACTTGATCAATCTGTTGACAAGGATCGCTTGTCTAAAGAGTAAAGACTCTTCAGAATCATTTACAACAACTTGACCTTATCATTTTGTATAGACCGAGACTCTGTGACTCTTCGCCTGGTGCGAACATCCGAACTTGGTTATACATTGTTGACCAATACTTACCCAGTTGCATACACAGTAGAAGTTTCGAGTTTGCCATCGCTACATATATCTCCAGAAGCAAGGAGCTAGGTCAGACTTTATATTTCAACGCGCATGCTTCGGAATTACCGAGTCTAAATCAACATTAATGAAACTAACCTTGAATTTAGCTTTAGTAGAGTTACAACTACAATGAAGGCCTTTACAGCCTGTGTAGCATCGTCCAAAAGGAGAGTTTTATAGTTTTACTATTCTTGACCAATATTAAAGGATTATAGACCCCCATCTCACAAGCGACATGAATAATTTCAAATATGTCACGTTGGTAACACCTAAGATTTATTTCAAAAGATCACAAACTGCAGTAGAATTACTAAGGCGATATGAATCTTACCACTACTATGACGCCCGGTCCGGACACGAGGAAAACTTGGCAGAGAGAAGCGTGTTTAGCCGCGACACGCTGCAGTTCAGCAGCCCTGTCTGCTTCCCTGCTCATTGGGATGACAATACTTCACCGCCTTCAGATCATATCGTACCCAGAGTTAGTCATACATCTGTAGGCCACTCTAGCGGTGTCAATGGCAAATACTTTTCACCTTGCCAAATCACCTAAAAATTGAGAAATCTGTTAAGGGAACACAACACAAGCTACGAACTTGTCGAATTCAAGGTTTACGTACTCGGGGACCTCGACTCGACGCAGTTAGCGACCCAACATTCCACAACTTTTGACGCGCCCGTGCTCATATCTTCGTGATTTACGTACATTTACCTTCTCATATTTACTCAGGACTTAGCGACGTCTGCATCCGTAGCGTCTCTTTTAAGCCCTTGTACTTTTCGCACGAAGATTTATCACTGTTTATGGGGTGAATCTCCTTTGCTTTCCGCGCTTAGATCTTTGTAGGATAAAAGACTATTCACTCGCGTGACATACTGTTAACGTAAACCGGTAGGTGCACATGTTTACGCGTTATAGTTCTTATCGCCTGAAATGGTCATAAATCTTATCTTCACGAAAACAGCCCAGATACGACATTACTATCCGCGACCTCACAAAATTTATATCTATTGCGGAAACGAAATAGAGACAGGCGACTTACTATCACACACACAGTCATTCATATTCATTATATGCTTTATTTAGACAGGAATCTGGATGGTTATTACATTTGAGGTATATGATCACGTAGGCGGAATTCTTTGTTCGACCTTTTATATTCATTCCGGAACTCCTTCTGATATTCATTACTGGCATTTTCATTTGTATTTTACTGAAAACTTTTGCCTATGCGCCACTCTATTGTTACGCATTGAAATAATCATATTTAAAATCATTTATTTTGATGTAAAATAAGTTTTCAACAAAAACGAATCGATTAATTTTTTATTTGATAGAATGTGCAGTGGATCGTCACTTTTGCCTATACGTAGTATTACTGTTGTCGTAGAGTGGTGAATTGATTATCTCTCTCTACGACGACTTAACTTTTTCAACCATGCTTTCAGACGCGTTTTCGTGGAGGGGGCATGAGAGACATTTTTAATGGGCTTTTAATTTTTTTACAACCTGTTTTCATTTGATCTTTCATTCGGAAATCAGTTTTTTTGCTATTGATTTTGAGAATGTGTATAAAAACAAGATGGACAATTTGGGTGTGCAAGCCTCACAGAATATCAATAGCGGTTTTGAAAATAGAAATTTGCAGTATTTTTTTTTGTAAAATGTATACAAGTATGTCATCTGTATTTTCGTTTTTATCTTTGGTACATTATTTTTCTATTAAATTTAGCACGAGCAGTCCTGTATTAGGTCAGCTTCGAAATTATCATGTCATAAGATATATCTTATTTTAAAGTTAAACTTCCAATAAACATCTTCCCTTTCGTCACGCTATCGCTTAAATCTCCTGTATAGATATACTTATTATTAGCCGTTTAAATAATAATTTTAGTGTTGTAAATAATAGGTTTAAAAAGCAGTAGTGATAAAAGAATTGAAAGTGCTTCTTTCTCGTAGATTTTTTTTAAAGGTCTTGAGAACTTCATACAATCAATGCTAATGATTTTGTTTTCTTGTGTTAACATATCTACCAATCCCCGATCTAAAGTGGCGCATTATAAGTTTAGAAGCATTGAAAAGTCGGAGTGCGAGAAAACATTTTGTCCTTTTGATTTACAATAAGATTTATGTTATTATTTAGTCGTCTTTTTTAGTAATTATCTTTTTTTTTAGTTTATCATATAATTTCGAAAGTGTTAGCGATTTATAAGGCACAAATTATCGAAATCGGTTGAGAAATCCATTCAATTTTCCTATATATTTTTTGTTCAAAGTTATCCATTTTTGGTTTGGATTTTTTTTACATTACAGATATTCTATTTTTATTTATAATGAACAACATGTTATATTTTTTTTTTAAGGCGATGTTAGACTTTTCAAAGTTGACTGACCTCACATGTGCTTTCATTAGATAAAAAAACTATGAAAGGCACCGGTAATTATCCTTCGGATTTTTTTCCAGATTAATAGTATGATGTCACGATATATTTTGGCTGAATCAATATCAATGACAATCTCTTACATCGCATATTTAAATGTCTTTCGCGCATCATTTAGCCCAAAAGGAGGCTTAAATAAACATACGAGTGGTATAAAACTAAAACATTTTTCATAACCTAACACTTCATAATGAATATTTATAAAATACTTGTAATTAAGGTCGATCTGTAAAAAAACAATAATATTTAAGATCTAGTAGGTATGTGAGACTGAAGTATGCGATTTCCTTTTTTATGGTAGATTTATTTAGTTCGCGATAATCAATCAGTATCTTATTTTATTATTTTTCTTACGTTTTACAAATGCTTTTGATAAAAGTTCGATGATCACCATATTGATAAATCCGTGTCTTTCTAAGTCCTTCAAATAGCATTATGAATCCTTTAGCAAACAGGCTGTAATGAAGGTTTTTTTTTGTTGTTCTCTAAACATGCGAACAATATTTTAGTTTTAAGAAGCGTTATAATATGTCGTATTGTCTGTTTTCAGGATAAGTTTGTTTTCCTCTTTTTACAAATCATAAACCTTTGTTTAATTACTGATTTGTTAAAAATTACAGTTTTAATTGATATTGGATTTTCAATAAAATGTTCGCTGTTTTTTTTCCTTTCGAGATTATATATTTTCCCATCGAGAGATATGCTGTTATTTTAAAGAAAACGCTTGATTTTATTCTAAAAAAAGGTATTTCTAATATAATTATATTATTTCTATATATGATAAACGTAGAATGTATCTCCGTATATATGGCTTTATCAGCAGCAAGAATGCAATACATTTTATAGTTAGGTATTATTAACGCAACCTATACCAATTCGGCTGTTCGAATGTTTTACGTTTTCAAATTTTTTAAATTAAATGTACTTCTGAGATAAGAGGTTATAATTATGTTCAGCTAACCTGTATACAATGTCGTTCACACTAGTTTCAAAAATCCTATAGGTAATTGAAATATTGTTCTGATGTTCTTTGTTCACTCCGTTGCAAATTTATTTTACCGCGCAAGCATTGTGACAAGTTTTTGTATCTTTTTGCCGAATTTATCTTTTTTTATCTTCCCTAATGAGATGTTTTCGTTTGCATTGTTACTTTTAATCTTTTTTGGGGTATTTGCAGTATTACATCAAAGCTTTTTTTGTTGACGATCTAGATGTTTTCTGTAGTTGTACTATTCCTCTTTGTTTATTCGGGTCATGATATCACGAAGAATGAGTATTTACATCCTAGCTTTTTTATAAGAATATATTAAAACGGGATATTGACTGAGATATTTCATCAGCGCTTGTCATTTCAGATACCTACATTTCGTGAAATTTTTCGTTGAGACCGATATAAAAAAACTTTAGGTCTTAATCTGATTCATTTCTTGGCTCCGACTATTCATAGTTTAATTTCCAGCTTTAGAATTTGTATTCTCTTGTAGTAAATTTTACTGTTATAAATTCATCGTGTTTGATGAGAGTTAGTCGTTCAGGGTATTAAAAGGTAGTGCATAGTAGTATCATGCATTCTTTCCTGAAAAATCATTAGTAATCGGTTTGACGGAATCTCATATTGCATGCGGAGTCTAAACTTTTGTGATAGATCTTCTGCTAAATCATCTTTGTCATAATTGCAAAACTTGCCGTATGTATAATTATGGTACAATAGTTACAAACGCCTTGTTGTTCACACAATCCGAGTACCCTGATATGGTGTTTTATTTTTAATCCTGTCATGTGTGAGATGTATTCCAATGTCACTTGCCTAACCTTGTCTTTTAACTACCGATGTGGATTATGTATTGTTCCTCAGCTTCTAACTCTTCTAGAAATTGCGGATATGAGTTCATAAGCCGTCTCATGAAGATTGTCAGTAATGTAAGTGTAACAAGTAGTTTATACGAGATTTTTATTCATTATGTATGGTTTTGGCAACCCATTTGAACTTATCGTTTTTTACATCAATTTACATTAGTTTTTCATTATGCTACAATCCCCAGTTTTTATCATTTTCTCCGAACATGACCTTTGCATTTTAGCTTTGTGATTTTTTAATTCTGGAAAGCCAGATACATTTAGACGGTGTGTGTATAAAACACATGAATAAATATAGCTTAAATTTTCATTGTAAACTTAATTTATTTTATCATTGTATAAGATAAAATAAACCTAACCTTAATATATAAAGATAAAAATCTTAAAAATATAAATATATAGTAAAATTAATTCTCAATTTTTCGTAATTTACATTCCTAATTATATTATCATCAAAAACTTAACTTTCAATTATAGAAATATTGTTTAAAAAATTTTTTCATAACAGTATTTTATTTCGTTTGTTTTATTTCTGATATTTCTTATAATACTTAATCCCACCAAACCTAATAAAACTCATCTAATTGAAAAAATTTATATTTTTGATTCAAAAAACTCTGTCATTATCTTATTACATGTAAAAAATAAAAAACAGTATAAATTATAAATTTTTGTAAACTTCATTTAAAAATATGAGAAGTTTTCTTATGAAAAGAAAAAGGTATAAAAAAGGATAGTGAATATTAGATACATCTTTTTTATATACATAAAAATATCAGTTATTAATTATATTTTTTGCAATATATTTTAAATTACACCCGCTTTTTTTAAATTTATTTTTTAAATTTTATTTATTATTTTCATAATTGTATTTTTCCTAAATGTTTAAAAAATATAATAAAAAGTTCTTTTACTTATTTCGATATCTATATATAAAATACAAAAATTATGATAACATTGTTTATGAGTAACCTTTTTAACATCTATTCGACATCTTTATTTGATTGACGGTTTTATTTAGTTTGTTACGCAAAAAGAAAATTAAGTATAGCATAAATAATTTGAGAGTTTAAAGAACATATAAAATAAAGATACTATTACTATAAATGTTATTTTCCGGAATTTTTTAGAATGTTAATATTATTATTTAGTAGACTATAAATAAAAAAATTCCGACCTAACTCAATTCATCTTTCTAAAACAATTAGAATAAATTTATTTATAAAATTAGCTACAATAAAACTATCAAAAAGAAATAAAAAAATAGAGGATACTGCCAGAACAAATAGAATTTTATTAAAAATTCTAGTTTAGGTATGGTTGCTGAACAGATAGAATAGTTAATTTTAAGTTTTAGTATTATTAATAATAAATTTATTCAAAAAGTTTAAGAGGAAATTTCCTAGTAATCTATAACAATTTTTGTTCATAGAGAAGAATATTTAGAGAATTAAGATTATTAAAACTATAACGGTTATATAATCCGGATGTAGATTAATGTTTATAAAAAAAGGTTTTACTTGTTGACTAGGGTTGTTTAATCTATCCATAATAAGCTCTTTTTGCACAAATATCGATTATTAGAAATAAAAAATAGGTGAACAAATGTTTTCTATAGATATTAATCACTACTCATAAAAGTATCTTTTAAAAATGTACTAGTAAATTTCAGTACTATATATAA
This sequence comes from Dictyocoela muelleri, assembly GCA_016256075.1. Classification (NCBI taxonomy): domain Eukaryota; kingdom Fungi; phylum Microsporidia; genus Dictyocoela; species Dictyocoela muelleri. The sequence continues at coordinate 6,682 of SDVU01000042.1, read as the reverse complement.
CAATATTTAGATATAGAAAAAACTATTTTTAAAAGCACTTTTTAGTAGTAGTAATAAATGTAATACTTATGACGATACAAATCAAATTTTCCGATTATCAAAATAAAAATTTATCTTTATCATTACTAATCAATTATTATATTTATAAAAAAAAATATTATTAAAAATATGCGTGTATTTCGACATTTCTAAATAAATACGTATATAAGTATATAATACCACCAAATTATAATATCATATTCATTAGTAACATAATAAATAATAATATTATGTATTAGATTTATCGAACCATAATAGCAAATGGAAATGATATTCCGTGGTACGTGTAAAAATTTTATGGTAGTAATGTTATATAAAATTCGAAAGGTAGATTCATTAGATTTTACCATTTACAATATATACGATATTTTTTCAACATAATAATGAGCATTCAAAGTTTTTTGTTATATATCTTATATAAAAAAATAGGATCTTTACTAAACGAATCTTTCTAAATATCTATGTTTTCTGAATTAACTCATTAGATCAATTCAAAAATACCATTAAAACGAAATATCCGTTATAATAATTTATAAAATATATACGTTACTTGTGTAAGATAATTATATATAAAATTTTCATTTTAATAATTCTTTGTAGGTTTTTCAAAAACATCAATAGAGAAAAAAAGACGATATTTCGCTTTTCTTCTAAGAATTACAGGAATTCTAGTGTTCCTCCATATTTGGTATCGTAAGTTTTTTTATATTTAGTAAATGTTATGAAAAACTTAATTTAGTATATAATACCGGATAATTAAGACAAGATCATATAAAAAAATACAAAATATCTTTTTAGACTTTATTATAACGCCTGTTGTGTTTTTTTAGTATAAAAAGCTTAATAGGGACACTTAAGGACGTATTTTTATCCCAGGCGAACGAAACAAACTCGATTTAACGTATTTATTGTTTTTTTATCTTTAATTACTGAATTTAGCATATTTAGAGTTTCCAAAGCAAATTCTATGAAATGCTCACAGAAACCCTTGGCAAGTAAATAACAGCCGTATATTTTATTTTTTTTGGATAAATACTCCGTAAAAATCTAATATTTTTTTCCATATTTCTAATTAGGTGTATATTCTACATAAAATGTAATTTATGCATTTTAAATAAAAAATTACTACATACAGTAACTAATATTAATACGCGAGGTCTATAAATTATACTCCAATTTATTCGAAATTGCATATTCGCGTGTTTTTTATTTAAAAAAATATAGACTTAAAACTGAAATCGTAAATCAAGATATAATAATGTTAAAATAAGCTATCGGGGCTTATATCAATTCCAATATTTTTATTCTAATTTATAACATTATATGCATAGCCCAATTGCATTCGGAGTAAACGTAATATTTATAATTTTTTTAGAATTATTATAACTAAAATTTCGATCGATAAGGTATTATGCCGTGCATACATATATGCGAATAAAAGACATATATATTAACTTTCCCGATACATACAAGAAATAATAAGCATGACCTTGTTACATTTTGAATATATCTAATACATTTACACTTGTTATAAAAGCGACTTTTAACAATAATTAATGGTATAATAAATATTTTTCTCCGTTAAACAGAAGACGCAATTTTTTTTCCTCACATACATTCTTTCAGCGAAATACATACAACGCAAAAAAATTAGATTACTCTCGAAATATCTCTATATTCTCCCGAATTATTGTGTATTATATTTAAAATACTAATAGGAGATACATTAATTAATTTATCCTACTAGAGCGTTCCGATTTCAAGACAATCTACTAGATACTAGAAGAGTCATACTAAAGCAACCTAACAATTATAGTCTAAATCATATTTAGAACTGAACCGTAGTTTCGTTATCTTTAAATTTCGAATTATCTTCACAGGCATCATGATAAATCTTTTGATTTATTAATGAGAATTTTTTTTGCTTGTTTTAAAAGATAAAAACTGTTTTAATATAAGAAAAATTCAGTAGAATAAAATAGTGGTTTAAATTAATTTAGTTCCTCTATAAAAAAATATATACATGTACTGTACCAGAACATCTGAAATAGGTGTTAGTTGTATGCCCATACAATTTATAAAGGCTAAAAATATACTATTTTTAACAATAAAATTTAATTTCAATGTAAATATATAGCAAAAATATCTATGAGATAATACGCTTTTTTTAATTCCCAATGTGTTTTTTTTTGGTTTTTAGGGTTAGTTAGGAACAATTATGAAGGAGAACATACAATTATAAGACTATTATATATAGTATTATTAGTTATATCGCGATCCCATTAGTTTATTTTTTTTCGACATCCTTATAATAAACTTCATCTTTAAATAATATTACTTATATCAAAATGTTCTATATCTAACAAATATAACATGTAGTACTACACAGTGTAAAAAAAAAAATAAGTCGTTTCCGGATTAAAAAAGGAAAAAAAACAGTATTTAAACAAATTTAATTAATGCAAAAGTATAAACATAAAATATTTATAAATGATATAAAAGAAAATATAATATTCTTTTATTTTCAGAATTTTCTAATCATTTAGGAGATTCTTCAGACTATATAATAATTTTTTAATAAAAAGGATAATTATTTCCACCGCAGCACTTCACAAAGTTATGTTACACTTTGGTTAAAACTAACAGGCTCTAATCACTATTAGAGCACATAACACGGTCACATATAGAAAAGCGATGCCGTAACACAAAAATAATAAAATAGAACGAACAGATTTTATGACTTTTGAATATAGGTGTACACTATTTTAGATCTTACCGGAATAATAGATATACAAAGTTTAAATACACATGACGCGATTATATTATATATATATGTACACTCTATATTTATTAAACAATATTAAGGACAAACGATCTTCAAATTACATAAATTTCCCGAAAGGTCATAGTAATAAGCAAAGAAATTTTAGTCTTTAAGATTTAGAAAAACCCCTTTTTGTCAAATTTAAAGTAAAAAAATAAACTAGGAAAGAGGAATGTTAATAAGTTTTCAGGGTTTTACTCTTGTTTTTAAGTGTTCAATAATTTTGGTCTAAAGTTAAATCTATATTTTGTAACATTTATTACACGGATATAAAAAAAACTTCAAAAAGATATACTTCAAATATCAAATATGGTATTTTAAATACTATATATTAAGCCTTGCAGTTATTATTTTATATATAAGTATAATTAAACGTGTTTTATAAGGTGTTTGAATAATATATATACTCATTATATACGAACACTTATCGCATATAATATTTTTATAATAGATGAAATTTTAATTTTTCACCAAAAAAGTGTAATAATATACATATAGATTATAAAAAAAAACATTTAGCTATTTTAATATTATATAAGAAAACGACATTACGTATACATAAAGCGATATTATCTTTATTAAAATTTTATCTTATAGAATTTTCGTTCACATATATATATATTAATAAAATATTATAATTTATATTTATTATGACTATGAAAATAATATATTTATAAAAGATGTATGATTTATAATGTATTTTAAATATAAATAAAATTGAATTCCTATATAGTGCCTAATAATATAATTAATAATACAAATATACATATAATAATTAATTTTACATAAATTTTCTATTATACAAATAAATAATAAAAAAATCTCATAATTAATAAAAAAATCAAATCAAAATATTTAATCAAAATAAATTTAAAAAAAAAAAATTTTAAACCCCCCATCCCAGACATAAAGAAACATGTTAGTTTACTAGGAACAAAAATTTTTTTATCAATTGGTGATTATTAGTAAAAAAAACATAGTTACTTTATGCCAGGGAATGAACATGTCATAATAGAAAGATATAAAATAGATATTTCGGACTGACAAAAAAAATAAGACTGAACAAAATTAAATAAATGAATAATGATCATTATAAAATTAATTGATATTGAACAAATGACTGAATGCATGATTGGATGTATGATGTAATGATTAGATGAATGATGCATGAATGATTAGATGAATAATTAGATAAATAATTAGATGAATAATTAGATGAATAATTAGATGGATGATGGGATGAATGATTGGATGAATGATTGGTGAATGATTGGAAGAATTATTTGATAATGATTGGATGAATGTTGTGATGAATGATTAACATATTCGATGAATGCTTGGATGAATGATTTAATGAATGATTAGATAATTAAATAATTTGATAATTAAATGAATGGTTGATTCAATGAATGATGGTTGAATGATTGAATGATTGGATGAATGATTAAATAAATGATTAGATAAATAAATTATTGGATAATTAAATGAATAATTGAATGAATGATTGAATGGTTTGATGAAATGATGATTAATTGAATGTGAGAGTAAATTATTAGCGGAATGAATGCTTGATTGATTAATAGATTAATTGATTGGATGAATGAATGAATAAATAATTAAATGATGGAATATTGATTGGATGAATGATTGGGGAATGTTTGATATTTGAATGAATGAATGATCAAACGATTAGATGATTTGATGCATGTAGGATTGGATGAATGAATGGTTAAATGATTGGATTAATAAATAAATGAATGCAACAATGATTATACGATTGCAAGGTTGTTTGGCTGATAGGATAGATAAATGATTAAACGATTAGATGAATGAATGATTTAAAGTTTGATGAATAATGAATGACTAAAAAAAATGAAAGTATTATTAATGAATGATTGTTTTATTAAGTAATTGGACTGTTAGACGAATGAATGAAATAAATAATGTTTAGTGGTTTATTTAATATTTTTATGATTAAACGGTTAAGATGATTAAAAGATTTTACAAATGTATAGATAACTGATTTGAGAATTTATTCGGCTGGTTTGTTAAAGAATAATTGACGAAATGACAAATTAATGATTGACGGGTGATTAGTTTATTTTCGGGTGGATTCGTTGAATGACGAGATGCATAGATGATCGAATATATGTTTACATGATGACATGATAGATTGATAGAAAGTGTTATGGATAAGCAAATAATTGATTTAATAAATTTTTAAATAAATGAATGTTTGAATAAATGTCTATTCGAATAATTAATATAAGTAGTAACGTATATTATTTGTTAATATAACTAATTATTTGATCTAAAACTATTCTATTTGATAAAAAAAGAAAATACATTAGTTGAAATGAATACAAATAAATAATGAAACGATATAGTTATAAAATTTTAATAATTGAATAATTAAAAGACCCAAAATAAGAATGCCGAATCAAAGAAATATATAATGATAAATTGGCATCAAAGGAACCACTAATAATAGATTCAATAATAATTTAATGCTGAGCGACATTAACAATTAAATAGTACCATGTTTTTTACTATGATTAATCTAATGTTGAATATTGTATTAATGAATGATATATGCGAAGAGTAAACATAAATTATATCAATTTCGAAAATAAATTTTTGTAGGTGGTGATATAAATTAATAGTATAAAAATAATGATTAACACTAGGTTATTGTAAGGAGAAGCACCGATATAAAAATAAAAATAAATGATTATATTGAAGTATTTTATTAATAAAAATATTTGTATTTTAATTTAGTTAAAAAGAATATAATAAAAAATTGATACTCTCGTAGAAGAAAAGAGTTAAACTAATGTTAGCATACATTTATACATCTTTATATCATTAGATAAATTTGAAGAAATTGAAATTAAATGCGAAAGTGTAAAATAAAGAAATGACATGCAACTGGGAGATATTTATAGTAAAAAAAAGTTTGAATTTGAATTGGTTAAAAACAAAATGTATGTTTTTAATAAAAAACTATTTTTAATTTTATTTTTAATAATTTATATTTTTAGGTTTAATTAATCTTCATATTTTTTAATTCATTTTCTGAATTTATTAAAAGAATGAAGAAATATCAATATAATTGTTGTTTTTTTAAAGAATTAAAGAATTAAAAAGTTGATATTTTTTGATGACATTAATTATTTATAGCGACCCAATAAAGAAATTAGGTATAAATTTTTTTTTGTGTATTTTAACACTTATTTTAAATTTAATAATTACGTAAATTTTAGAATACAAAAAAAAATAAATTTTTATAATATATTTTTACATGAATGAGTTTTTTGTTTTAGAGTTTACAGAATGAACATGGTGAAATGGTTGAAAAAAATCCAGGAAATGTATTACTTTAAATTATAAGATTTAGAATAGATGGTCAGGGTTTTAAATCGTTTAGATTAGTGTTAAATTTTTTATATTTGTAAAATACATTTTTTTTGTTTCGACGAATATTTTCAGTTCTAATAAAACAGTACATTCATTTATTTTTTTTACACATAAAAAAAAAATTTCTAGATGTCGATAAGCTGAAGATGTTTGAACATAAATAGACTTTAGGGAATTTATTGTAATAAATTTGATAGAACTTATACTTTGTTTTTTATAAAAAATAAAAAAACAAGTTATGCGTCTACATAAATATTAATTTATCAAAATGTATTTGAGATATTTCAACGATTAAAGTAAAGACATACAAAATTTATAAAAACACATAAACTATAAATAGAGATATTTTATATAATAAAGATATACTAAAATTTAATAAATAAAGGAAATATCAATAGAAAC
>SDVU01000041.1:0-25389 GCA_016256075.1 Dictyocoela muelleri | reverse complement strand
CTCATCCCCACACCTAGGAGAGTCCCTTCTGCTTCATTGTCATATTAGACCAAGTCTTAATCAGCTATACCACACTGTAACAACTGTATATTACTACTATATTTCTATAGTTATGACCGCTATCATTCCCTCATTATTTATTAAAGAGTGACGTCAGATATTTTAACCTCGATACTTAAATTTACATTTAATAGTGTTAACCACTGAGACATCTTGGCCCAATTTATTTTTTAAATATTCAGAAATAGGATTAAATTTTTTAAAATAAATTTATTTAAAAACTAATAACCAGAACAACTTTTCTCAACTACCTAAATAACAATCAGAAATACCAGACATCCAATATGATAACCATTATTAACATTGATACCCAAAAATCATAAACAATTAAAACCACGGAAACCATAAAATATCCATCATCGCCAACTTATGTGGATCCATACTTTTCCTATAAACACTATCATCGTTCAATCTTTCTTGATCGCCAACATTATAAACAATTTTCAAATCATCAAAAATCTCCAAAACAAATTCTTGAAACTCATAATCAACTCTTAACCCAATTCCATCCAAATGCAAACCGAACAAATTCTGAATATTATAACTCAATCTCATTGGTATATCAAAATTATTCTCCTGTAAGTTCAATTGATTAAAAGTACCACTCTCAACAAAAAACAAATAATTAGAAATTTTCCGATCAAAAACATTAAGGAAATAAAGATATCTATTCTGAAGAATATAATTTGTGACTGATTTCTTCAAAAAACTTAAATAGCTAAAAACATCGTTATAACAGAGAGAAAAGAAATCCTTTAAAAGATTAGGATTAACATTATCAATAATAATATTAAAAATAAATGTTCTAGAGAATTTATCAATTTTAAAGTTTATATGATTAACGATGAACTTAAAATTATTAAAATGAGTATCATTAAAATGAATATGATTAAAGTTATTAGTATCATTAAAGTTATTAGTATCATTAAAATGAGTATCATTAAAGTTATTAGTATCATTAAAATGAATATCATTAAAGTTATTAATATCATTAAAGTTATTAGTATCATTAAAATGAATATCATTAAAGTTATTAGTATTTTTTTCTTCATCAGTATTTTTAAAGTTATTAGTATTTTTAACGTTAGTATTATTTTTTTCTTCATCATTTTCAAGATCGTTAATCATTTCTTCATTTAAATCAACATCGATCTCTATTTCACGATTTCCTACATATTTATAAAGACATTTTAAATAAAAAATAATTGTCGACAAAGTGTGTGGTAGATTATCATCAATTGTAATATCTCTGTTAAAATCATCACTTTTATAATTATTGCTTTGATGATCAACAATTTCTTCTAACGTGATCGAATCATTAAAATCAAAAATTGAATATTCTTTGGAGAAAGGTGTGCCAATTGAAAAACCGATCTTATCATTTCTAAAACTATCCAAAAAATGTGACAAATGAATAAATCTATAATTACCAGTCTTTCTTAAAATAAACGGATACTTAATACCATCATTATCAATGACTGTAAATGTTTCTGAAATATTATTTTTAAGCGAATTTATTTCAATTGAATTAATTTTAGGCAATTCTAAATAAGTCTTTTTTATAACGTTCAATTTGTTAAAGACAGTGATTTCACAATTTGTAGTTATTCTCATTAAATCATGATTAAAAATATCATAATCAATTTTTTTAAATCCTGCATAATTATGACAATCTTGACAATCTTTATAATCTTTATAATTTTTATTTTCTTTATAATCTTTATAATCTTGACGATAATTTTGATTGCAATTTTTATAATTTTTAATTTCAAAATATCTCTTCCATTTAAAAAGTGATCCTATTAATTCATAAAGTTCATTTTCAACCTTAAAAAAATCTTTTATAAATAAATCAATAATTGATTTTTTATGGTTATTAATCATCAATTGAAAAACCTTATTTCTCATATCGTTAATTTCATTCTCAACATCAGTTTTATTTTTCTTGTTTGAATAGAATTTAAGAGCAACTTCAATCGATTTATTGATTTCATCTAAAATTATTTTTTTATTGTTTTTAATTTTCATTTCACTCAAGATTGTTATGAATTGGTTTATGAAGAATATTTTTTTAGGATATGATTTTGTCAAGAGTTGGATTATTTTGTTGTTAATAGTATTGTTATCAATGGAATTGTTATCAAGATTGTTATCAATGGTATTGTTATCAATATTGTTATCAATGGAATTGTTATCAATATTGTTATCAATGGTATTGTTATCAATATTGTTATCAATGGTATTGTTATCAATATTGTTATCAATGGTATTGTTAATAGTATTGTTATCAATGGAATTGTTATCAATATTGTTATCAATAGTATTGTTATCAATGGAATTGTTATCAATATTGTTATCAATAGTATTATTATCAATAGTATTGTTATCAATAGTATTGTTATCGACTTTATTAATATAATCTTTATTTTCATTGATAATATTCTTAATAGTGTTATTGTAATCATCTTTATTATCATCTCGAAAATTTTCATTATTATCAAACTTATTAATCATCTCAAGATAAACAGATTCAGGATAAATCTTAATCAACTCAATAACAAGACTCTCAGATGGGGAATCTTTCTTAAGTTTATCAATCAAGAGTGGTAAGTAAAATATAAATCTTTCAAGATTAATTTCTTTTAAGAAACTTTTCATAATAAAATTATTTTCAGATCTGTTGATGTATTTCAAGAGTTTTAAAATTGATTTTTGATATTTTTCACTGGTAAGGTAAATTGATGCTTTAAGAAATGCTATGAAGATATTGTTAATGAGTATTTTATCATTAAAATTTGTATTATCATTGTTTTTATTATTAAAGGTTATATTCACGTCGTTGTTGTTATTAAAAATATCACCATTGTTTTCATTAACTTCTATATTAACATCATTATTATGATTATTCTCAACATTTTTAATTTCATCATTCTCTTCATTGTTATACTCATTGTTATGCTCATTGTTATGATTATTGTTATGCTCATTGTTATGATTATTGTTATGCTCTTCACTTTCTTCAAAATTCTTTATAAAATCATCTTTCCTGGACAACAAATTCTCTAAAAAACATCCCCATCGATACCAATTATTACCATTACCCTGATAAACGTTAACGCTTTCTGAAAAAAATTTATTGGCGTAATCAATAAACCCTATTTCGCCTAAACATTCTCCTTTTAATGAAATTATATCTGATTTATGATGTTTGTCAAAAATATTTAAATTTGTAATACTCAACATTTCAATTGCTTCTTCCTTTAAATTCATTTTCTTCAAACTTTTATAATCATTCTTGACTTTAAAATAGGCATTTTCAATAGTCAAATTTTTAAGTTTCATTATTTCCGAATGAATTTTTAATGATAGATGAGGTTGATTATTTTTAAGAGCAATTTTTGAGAATGAATTAATAAGATTGGGGAAATTATTATTAATATTATTAATAATGTTGTTATTATTAATATTATTGTTGTTATTAATATTATTAATAACAATATTATTATTTATATCTTCATTATTTTTTTCTTCATTATTGTTATCAATATGATCCTTTTTCTTTACATCTTTATTATTTCTTTTAATTTTTTGATTGTTTTGATTTCTATTGACTATTAACAAATTCTTTCTAAACGAATAAAACTTGGACCATAAATCAATATCTTTATGATAAAGATTTCTTTCATTAAAGATATTTAAATTCTCAATAATACGATTATCGTTATCGAAAATATAATTATCGTTAGTATTCCTTTCGATAGTTAACATTTCATGAACCATTTTAAGATTCAAAAAATTATCTCTCTTGTTAAATCCTGAACAATGGTTATATCTTTTTATTGTTTCTAAAAATAATTTTTTAGTCTTCTTTTTATTAATCAATGTATTATAAAATTTCTTCATGTATCCATTATTTTTATTATTGATATTTTTTAATTTATTAAGATGTTTATAAATTTGTTTATCATCATTTTTAATAATTTCTTTTTTATTTTCATCGTCATGTTTATAATCATCATTATTATTTTCATCATTATATTTATGATCACCATTTATATATTTATTATTTTCACCTTCATTATCACCATCATTTATATCTTTATTATAAACATTATCTTTAAAATCATTAAAACAGCCTTGTTTAAAAATTGACTCACATAATAATTCATAGTCCTTATTTTTTATAGAAATATTTTCCAATAAATCCCACTGTTGTAGACTCTTAGCAGCTTCAATCCATTGAATTACCCATAAATCTTCTTCATCGTTTTCAATATTTAAATTGATATCTTTATCAATTTCTTTTTTATTCTTTTTCATAAAATTATTATTGTCTTCCATCAACTGTTCATAAATTAATTGTGCCTCTCTGAGTTTATTTTGTTGCTGAAGTTGAATTGCCTTTATTGTCAATGGATGTTTTGAATTTATTTTTAGTTTTGCGTAATAAAAATCTTTATCTATTATTTTATTAAGGGGTGAATCATAAGAGTAAGTTGTTGGAATGGGACTATTGTAAGTTGTTGGAATGGGACTATTATTGATTATTGAGTTATCAATCATTAAATTTAAATTGAAAAATTCAGACAATTCAATTCTAACGTCTTCAAACAAATTGATTTTTTTTATTAAAAAAATAATTTCTTCCTTTTGTTCTAAATTAAAACCTTTAAAAATAAATTTTAAAATCTTGAGAAGGACTGATTTTGTTAATGAAGGGTCATAAAATATCATATCAAGGATTAAAGGCCAATAGTTGTTCGTAACCGAAAAATTCTGAGATTCAAAATTATGGTTATAGTTGTTGTTAAAAAGATAATATTCTTTATTATTATAATGTTTATTATTATAATCTTTATTATTATATTCTTTATTATTATAATGTTTATTATTATATTCTTTATTATTATATTCTTTATTATTATATTCTTTATTATTATATTCTTTATTATTATATTCTTTATATTCATAATTATCAAAATCAGCTGATACACACCAAGCCTTGATAATTAATCTAAACTCGTCTGTAATCAATCTCAAAATAACATAATTAGAATATTTTTTATGCTCTTTCCAATCAAAGAGTAACAAGATTTTTAGTCTTTCATATTTATCAACAGGAAGATTGTTATTTAAATAATTATAAAAATCATTTCTAATGTATTTATATTCTGAAGTTAATCCATTCATAAGGAGTTTTGTTAAGAGTTTATTTGTCAGGGGATGATTTGTTAAGAATAAATTTGATACAGGAGTATCTGTTTTAGAAGGGTTTGATTGAATGAGTAGTTTTTGAATATCAATTTTTGTAAGAAATTTTAAGGTAAAGTTTAAGACTAATTCACCGTTGAAATTATAATGAGCTATGAATTTATCATTACATTTATATGCATAAAAATCTTTATACTTATAATCTTTTATCCTATCATTATTAAAACGACTGAGAATAAACCCTCTTGTCTCATTTGAAATCTTAAGACTTTCAATAATTATTTTTAAATTATTTTCAATAAATCTATTTTTATCATTTCTAATAAAATTTCTAAAAAGCTGATCATTAATATTATTCGTGAGTATTAAAAATTTAATTATTTGATGTTGATGGTCTATTGATAGTTTATGGGTGTTTGTTAAAAAAATTTTTGAATAACTTAGAATATCGGTAATCGTAAGCGTCTTTGATTTGTTAAGAGATTTAAAGAAGAATGAGTTGCAATCGGCTAAGTTATTGAAATCAAAATCATTATCTTTTTCATTATAAACTTCATTATTATATTTTTTATTATAAACTTCATTATTATTATTTTTATTATAAACTTCATTATTATATTTTTTATAATAAATTTCATCATTATCTTTTTCATTATAAACTTCGCTATTATCTTTTTCATTATAAACTTCGCTATTATCTTTTTCATATTCATCAGTTTTAATAATTGAATTAATTTCTTCAATTGTAACAATTTCATTCTCAATCAAATAATTTACTCTTTTAAACAATAAATCAATACAGATGAATTCTTGAAAATTAATAAATTGATATTTAATATTATCAAATAATTCTTTTATAGTGAATGTTTTATAAATATTATCATTTGAATTGTTTGTCAGACTCTTTTTTATTAAGGGAAATAATTTTGTTTTTAATTGGTATTTATAATCTTTATGACTATCATCATTGTATTCATCATATTTGTTGATTTCGATCAAAAAAGAATTTATCAATGAATCTTTATTAAATGTTTCGTGATTAATTGTTAAATAATTTAAATCCATTTCAATTTTTAAATTTTTCAATTGGTTAATAAAGTATTGATTAGAAGTTCTGCAACAGAATGAAAAATAAATTCCATATAATGCTTTTAGAGAGGTTAATATTTCATCTTTAAGGTTGTTATCATCTTTAAAGTTATTATCATCTTTAAAGTTGTTATCATCTTTAAAGTTGTTATCATCTTCATATTGACTTTTAAAATAACTTTTATATGAATCTTGATATTTACGAACAAGTATCTTCAATAATCCTATTCCAACTTTTATGTGTCTTTCATTATTTGTAAATAATAATCTTATTATAGCATCAATGAGTTCAATTGTTACGTCATAATTAATTTCATTAATCAAATTATCGTTAATATCAACTTCATTCTTATCTTTATCGTTAATATCAATTTCATTCTTATCTTTTTTATTCTCATTTTTATAATTTTTAGATTTTTTATTCTCATTTTTATAATTTTTATTTTTTTTATTCTCATTTTTATAATTCTTATCTTTTTTATTCTCATTTTTATAATTTTTAGATTTATACTTTTCTTCATAATCGACACTCTCCACAATCAACGGATAAATAACAAATAGATGAGTTTTATACATTAATTCTTTTCTTAAAATTGGTAATACATCTTTTGAATAGAATTTTGAATTTTGAATTCCTTTGAGGAGTAATTCTTTGTATTCAGGGATAATTGTTAGAAGTTCATTAAGAGGAACAGTTGATACAATTGATTGATAAATAATTTCATGATAATTTTTGGCTTTTATGTTTTCACGAGTAGCAATATTTTTTAGTATCTTTTCAGATTTATGTTTAATTCTTATCATGTGTGATAAATATTTATTGAAATTAATTTCAGTAAGATTGCCAGAAATATTATCAACGAGATTGTCAATAATATTACAATATTTTTCAAAGCCTTTAGACGAACAGCCACATGTATAAATTGAATTTAAAAGATGACTAATTAAGTTGTCATGATAATTATTATTTTTAATTTTGATATTAATCAAATTATCTATAACAAAATTCTTTTCAACTTTAAATAGCATCTCTAAATGAATATTTTCAAACTTTTCAATGTTCCTTTGAATAATAGATTTTATTTCAGCTGAATTAAGATTTCTAATTTTTAGGTCTTTGTAATGATTTATTATTAATGGGATTAAATCTGTGGTTATTGAATTTAGTTTATCAAAAATTAATATAAAGTTTGTGGTTTTTTGGATATTTGTCATATCATTATTAATTATAAAATTATCTATATTAGTAACTTCATCTATCTTAGTAACTTCATCTATCTTAGTAACTTCATCTATCTTAGTAACTTCATCTATCTTAGTAACTTCATCTATCTTTTTAACTTCATTTATCTTCTTAACCTCATTTATCTTCTTAACCTCATTTATCTTCTTAACCTCATTTATCTTAGTAACCTCATTTATCTTAGTAACTCCATCTATCTTAGTAGCTTCATTTATCCTTTTAACTTCATTTATCCTTTTAACTTCATTTATCTTTTTAACTCTATCGCTGACTCTCGTAATATTTAAAAATATATTTTTTAGATAATTAACATTATCATTAAAATATCTTAACAATAAATTTGATTTTAAGAATAGACTGATAAATCCAAAGAAATTAGGATTATCAATTTTTCTGATGAATGATAAAAGAAATTTGGGGTTGTTTTTCTCGGAAATGTTGATAAAAATTGATGACAATTTTTCATTGTAGAAAATATTTTTACCAAAGAAAATGAACAATTCGATGATTATTAGTATTATTTTATCTGTTAACTGGAATAATGATAATATTTCAAGAACTATTAATCGATATTCATCGATTACTAAGAAGTTTGATATTTTTTCAAGAATGTTTTTGATATTTATATGGCTATTGATATTCAGGTGGCTATTGATATTTAGGTGGTTATTGATATTTAGGTGGTTATTGATATTCGGGTGGTTATTGATATTCGGGCGGTTATTGATATTTGGATGATTATTGATATTCAGATGGTTATTGATATCATTATTTTTGTAAGCGTTATAATTTTTATACACATTACTGTTTTTAAAATCAATATTATTTTGATCATAACCAGTATTAATATCTTCGGTATGATGACTACTTAATGAACTCAACATCTTGTTTAATAGATTTTCATTCTTCTCAAAAACTTGTAAAACTAAAAATAATGGTGATAATAAAGAAAGATCGGGATTATCGAGATAAATATTTAAAAATATTTTGGAAAATTTGTATTTCAAAACTTCAATAACCAGTTTTTCATTTTGAGTTATAATTTTCTTAAGTGCCTTGATTGATAATTTTGATGTTTCAAAGTTGCATAGTAAAAGTTCTTCGCTGAATGTTAAGATAATTTTTCTGAGAAAATTAATGTTGTTGATGAAGGTGACTGATGATAGGAAGAGTTGTAAAATAATCATTTTCAATTCGTTATTATTTGAGTTAAAAGCGTTTTCTTGTTTAAAAGAGTTTTCTTGTTTAAAATAGTTTTCTTCTTCAATAACATTTTTATGATTATTAATAATTTCATAACAAAAATCTAAAATTCTTAAAATTTTATCCTCAAAATCAATTCTTGGATGTTGATTTAAAACAAAAATAATTCCTTTCAATTTATAAATAATATTCTTAAGATCAGTATTATCAAGATTAAATATGTAATTTTTAATAACATTTGAGTTATTTTCAAGAATTTCAGGTATTTCAATAAATGTTAGTTTTGAAATATATTCAAGGCCTATTGAGGATAAATCTCTTATTTCCGAATTTTTATGATTTAGATTTTTAATAAATAAAATTTCTATTTTCTTTGGAATATTATTTTTGTTCAATTTCAAAATGGTAAGGATTAAATCTTTTATTTTCTTTTTGTTGATAAATTCGTGGTAATTAAGTGATATAAAAATATTATTAATAATATTTAGTGTATTTGGAATATCTTGAGCTTGATAATTCACCATAAAGTTATTGGCTATATATTTGATTAAAAAATAAATTCCTTCAAATGCAATCGGTTGATTGAGAGATGTTTTGATCATATTTTGTAGAATGTCGGTAAAAAACCCAGTTTTAAGAATTATTTCTTTTGATTTACAAATTTCGAGCATTGTTATATACAAATTTTCAATTAATTCTTCGCAGAATTGAGTATTTGTGAATCCATCGACGAGGGCATCAATGAATGATGTATACAAAAAATTAGTTTTTATTTTTGAATTGAA
The DNA here is from genome assembly GCA_016256075.1 of Dictyocoela muelleri. Taxonomy (NCBI): domain Eukaryota; kingdom Fungi; phylum Microsporidia; genus Dictyocoela; species Dictyocoela muelleri. The sequence continues at coordinate 15,798 of SDVU01000041.1, read as the reverse complement.
AAGAGTTGAGATTTTATAAATTACTATTTTTGTGTATGCATAATTTAAGAATTTTTTAATATCATGAACTATATTTTGAATTGGATCGGGGATTGAATTATCATTATAATTAGCATTTCTATCAATACTTCTTTTATTAGATCTGTTATCATTGTTGATATGGTTATTATCGTTTATTTCATTTTTTCCTAAAAAGTCTAACAATGAAGTGATCATGTCATAAGTATATTGTTGTAAAGATAAAATTTTTTTGTGAGAATTGGTATTTTTGATAGAGAATTTTAATTTCGGGGTTAATGAGTTATTTATAAACTGTGTATTATTCAAAATATCATTTAAATTATTTTTATCATTTAAATAATTTTTATCATTTAAATTATTTTTATCATTTAAATTATTTTTATCATTTAAATTATTTTTATCATTTAAATTATTTTCATCAGTAAAATAATTGTTTAAATAATTAAAATCATTGCCTTTTTTGACTTCATTATTAAAATTGTTAATTATATTTGTTAAAAAATTTGTCATGTATTCGTTATTAGCAAAAAAGTTCAAATCGACAACTTCAGTCAAAAACCTGATAATAATTTTTGCACTATTAATTTTATCAGTCTGATTACAAATAATTTCAAATTTTCGATTTCTCGTGATATTTTTAGTTACATTGAAGATATCTCTGAATTTTTTAGAAGATAAATTTTGACAAGATCCGAAAAGTACCTCATCTAAGATTATTGAGTTATCGTTAATATTATATTTATTATTATCTTTATCAATAATTATAAACTGTGAATAACTCAATGGTGAATTTACTTGGGACTCGAGATTATCATAATCATTATATTTTTGTAAAAATGTTTTCAGTTTAGCTATGATAGTTGAAGCTTTTATTTGATAATTTTCATCTTTCATTAATTCGTCTAATTTTTTCATTATTGAAATTAATTGCTGGTCAATGGTTTGATCATCTTCAATAAATTGAATTTCAAGATTGTCGAATATTCTTTCGAGGAAATTTAAAGTTTTTATTTTCAATTTTGGTGTTCCAGATAAACCCATGTTGATTGGTTTTAGTAGCAATTTTATTTCTCTAGCGAGAATTTCAATTCTTGACGGAATTGATAGGCAAAGTTCGATGAAAAATTCTTTATTGTTGAAAATTTCAAATTTGTTGAAAAATTCCTGATTTTCCATTAATTCTTTATGTTGTTGATTTGTAAAATTAATTTCGTATTTAATCAAATTGTGGAATAAAGTTAAAAAGTTTTTTGTTTTATTATTGATCATGTCTTGTATAGATGGAAATTTGTGAATATATATTTTAAGGTGATTGAAAAGAATAAAAATAATTTGGTAATAATAAAATTTGTCAGCGTCTCTTGTAATGAAATTGATTAGTAAACGTGTTAGATGAGGAATAATTATTTTTTCGTTTTCATTGGGTAATGATAACAATGTTTCTAGGGTTAAATCATATGAATTAATAAGAAAATTTATGTTTTTGATATTTTTAGAAATGGTATTGAGAGTAACAATCATGATAAATGCAAATGATGTTTTTAAAATGTCGTCTTCAAAAAATAATTTCCAAATTTTTAATCGTTCAAGGTTGTCTTCTGTTAAGTCAACAATTAGTTTTGCATTTTGCTTGAGAATAATTCTAAAAATTTCGGGATTGAGGAAATGAAAAATTTCTAAAATCTTGTAGGAATTGACATTAATCCAACTTAAATCTTTGAAAATAAATATTAATAATTTTGCAAAATGTTCGATATCAGAGTAGGAGAGATTCGAAATTGATCCGTGAGATACTGGCAATTTTAAAATAATTGAAATGTACCTCATAGAAGTATTTATCGTAGTGTATGAATTGCATAAAATAGATTCAATTTCATTATTATCATCATGGGAGTTATTATTTATTGTGAAATCACTATTTATGAGATAATCAATAAAATCAATCATTGTATAAATTTGTTCCATTAAAATATTGAAAGAATTTTTAGTTTTATCTGTTGTTAATGTGGTTAGTAAAGGAATTGCCAGTGATATATTGTTTAAGAAGCAAATAATGTAATTAAAATTATATTCAGTTTGTCTTGTAATTATTTTTAGTGAATTTAGAATTTCATTTATTATTTCAAAAAGACTATAGATGGCGCTTGTATCATATAATTGATATTTAGTGATTATTTCGAGAATGTTATTAAACAGAATGATTTTAATATCAATATTGTTTGTTGTAACGAATAATCGTGATGAAATAAATAAATTAATATCGAACATGAAAATGTTCTTTTGGTCTAAAATGATCTTTGTTGATAACGAGATTGTCTCAATTTTTAAAAAATTCATTTCATCTGGAACTGATGAGAGGATGAATTTTATGATATCGATGAGCGTTAAAGGTGAATTAAAGTATTCAATTCTATTTTTGGCAAAATCAAGCATTTTAACTAGTGGTGGTATTAAATCATAAATTAGATTTCTATCATAAATTTGATATTCATTATTGATATTATCATTTTTAATGGGATTAATGTTTTTATTAAAATCTGGATTTTTCATTTTTTTATTTTTAATATTTAGGTTAATAATTTCAAGACCAAAATTTTCAAATTTATTAATTGCTATTCTTCCGAACTGTGTCAGAACTTCGGAGGGTTGATTGATTTTAATTAAAAACGAAATAAAATCCATAATTTCAGAAAGTGCGGAACAAAAAGTTGTAGTGGCAGATGTAGTAAATTCAATTTTAGAAATATCATCTCTGTTATTAATTTCTTGATCATAATTATTAGAATTATTTTTAATTTCACAATCAGATTTTTTAGCTTTTAAACCGGAAATTATCAAAAGAAACAAATCATTTTGATAGTCGGTTATTGCTTTTAACAGCTCATTATTATCTTCATCACTAATCCTATGCCTTTTCAAAATCAGTGTGAGTACTTTAAGGATCATTAGTCGGTTATAATGTGTATCAATTCTGAAGGTTCTAATAAGTTCTTTAATTAAATCATTACAGTCTATCCTGCCATAGTTTATTCTAAGAAGAATTTTAAAGATGATTATTCTATCATCAATATAAAAATCAGGTGTAGTATCTGGGTTTTCAATATAATCTTTTTGGCTTTTACCAGTGACTGGTATCTTCTGGAGAGCTTCTATAGCAAAAGGTATAAACTCATTATGAATAGACTCGGATTTATAAATATTTTCAATTATGTTTGCACTTTTTAATAGATTTTTAAGATTTTTGATTCTTTCTTTTATTTCTGAAATTTGCATGGTGGGGTAGGTTCGATTTTTTTATAAATTATGAAATTTTTAAAAAAGTCTCGATTTTTATTTATTTCAATGGCAGGATAAAAGTTAGCTATTCCAGTGATTTTGTTAACTTTTTTGTACGTTTAATGTTGCTAATGATTAATTAACTGAATATAATTTTTACTTGATTATAAAACATCATGATATTAATAAATATTAATGTGATTCATCATTTTACGTAATTAATTATCGGCACTTTTCTATTTACACTCATCTTCAGTAATAATTGGTATTCTTCCTCATATTTACACTTCTTGTTTTCAGTCTTCATTGTTATTTTTTTTGTATCCATCGTTACACTTAAATCATATTCATCATTATTTTAATTGTTATTAATAGTTATTATTGAAGGTTGTTGTTCCATACTTATCATAATACTTTCCTTCGTTATTCTAGATCGTTATTTGTATCGATATTCGTGATATATTTCCGTCTATTTTGAACTTTGCGTCAATACTTTCATTTTTGGGCTCCTTGTAAAATTTATATTTATGCGAAAATTTTTTTATTTATAATAATATTTTTAAATAGACGGTTCTTAGTGTGTACAGAATATTAATTCTCAAAGTTATTATTTTTAAAATTAATGATTTAACAAATTTGTATCATAATGTTTCTATATTATTCTTAATCATAACTAAAATGGTAGATCTGTGCATTAATATTGAAATTTGATATAATTTTTTATCAGATAAATGTTACTAATGAAGAGCTTAAGTTTAAATTTTATATGATAACCTTGATTGTAGCCTTCTGGAATGTAATGATAAATTGTCTAAATGGTGAGTTACTCTAACCAAATGAGTATCAAATGAAACTGATCTGATTGTATGAATTTGGGAATGATTTTTATTTTATATACAAAAAAGGCAAAAGGAGTCGAACTTTGGAGGGAAAATGTGGAGGCATGATTTATAAACTTTCACAACAAAACTGAAGATTAATTTGAATATACTTTATAATATCTTTATATATTTAATTTTTATTTAAAAGTGGACATTTCATAATTGATATTTTCAATTATTTACTTTCAACAAAGGTTAACATTAAGCATTATAATTAAATTTTAATTTTCTTTTTATTCTAGTTAAATAAAAAATAGACAATCCTAAAAAAACGACAAAGTCGTTTTTTCGGGGTTTTTGCTGTTTTTTTCGAAGAAACGACAAAGCTTTAATTATATATGAAATTAAATAATGAGGAAATAAACTAAAATTATAATCAATAATTAAACATTTAATTTTATAAAAAAGATTCGGATAGGGGCCGTATTTCGTCACATTTTGAAAATTTTTATTTTTTTTAAAAAATGGCAAAATACAGATATATAAGAAAAATAAATTTTCAAAACCAGCCAAAAACAGACCTTGATGATATTATTTTGTATACGGGGTCGGAAGTATAGTATTCCTTTCGTAAAAATATCTGAAAAGCTCAATTCTCGGTGTTGATGTTCAATACTCCCCTAACCAGATGAAAATTTTTGTAAATAGAAAAATACATGAATGATTATTCCTATATATGTAATGTTTGTAAGAATTGACGCAATATTCTTTCGGGATTGTTCATAGACAATCGGCGCTTCTTCATTTTTTTGTGCCAAATACAAGACCCCACTCTTGTAAAAAAATGTGTGAAAAAATAAATTAAGATTTATTTATGATAAAATTTCTTTGCAAATCATTATAGACAGTTCGTAAGCATTTTCTCTCAATCATCCTATTAAAAATACCGTCTTGAAGTACGTTTTCGAGCAACTTATTAATATTTGAACGTCTAACGACATGTTGCTGAGTCATTTCACTCTTCATGATAGACCAAACTTACACAATATTATTGGTGTCTGTTCCATCTAATCCTTTAAACCCTTCTGAATATTTACACCACGATTTTCCCAACTCAAGACTATTGTATACACCAGGATAACTAATATGACCTTCGATATGAAGAATAGAACACTATCCTATTTTTCCTTCTCTAGCCCTTATAATTGTTTTAGTATAACTATCAAGAACTCTTGTTAGGTAATAATTACGTTCGATATCATGATATACGATGCCTAAAATCCCTACTGTAATATCAATGTTATCGTCAACAGCAGTGGTGATCTTACAACTCCTCACCCACATAAAACAGTCTCATCTCCCTGAATTATTTTTCCAGGGTTGCATATTAACAACTTATGCGAGCTATGTTTTATCCATATTCTGCGCAGTAAGTTCTTAGCATTCAAAAATATAAAATAAAACATCATAACATATAATTGTTTTGTGAATAGCTGAAACGATAGTATATGTAATATATGAGGAACATATATTCATTCAAGGGCAGATAACTATGTGATATAAGTCTCTTTCGGGATCTATAACGACTATTTCTAGACTTGTATAGGAACCAAGTGTATTTTTTCTCTTTTCTAATCATAAATATTGATATAGAACTACGTTTGTCACAAATTTCTCTTCTCTAACAATTTCTAGTCTAATAATGCATCTCTGCATGACTCAAGAGTTCGAAAAATATCGGGGTTGAACATAAAAAAATTCTCCTTTTCTCCATTTGTGGGCCATTAAAAAAAATTTTATGGCCACACAAATGAAGAAGCACCATTCTTATATAGTTTTTTAATACCCGATCATATTTATTGCCTGTCACTTTTTGTGCCAACATCATTTATAATATGAAAATGCGTATACAGCTGGGCTTTTAAGTAGCTTATAAGTAGCGTACTATGGAAACAATAGCCCGAAGTCAAAGACAAAGGTTATGTACACTATACGGGGAGCGCCAATGCAATAATTTGACAGAATCGAATAATTGTATTTATTTTTGTCGAATTTTGGAATTATTTTACAAAAAAAAATTAATTTAATTAATTGGTACTGATTCCCTCATTTGCCCCAGATTTAGACCATAAAAAAGGTTATCATAAAATGATAAAAATATGGGTTTAAAAGAAATCGACGTGATATTAGCAAAAATCGAGTCTATTAAAAAATATATTAATATTTCTATTTTAGGAAAAAGCCTATAGAAAATATTATTATTTTTTTATAAACTAGATTTATGTGAATGTCACGCCGAGATCTTTATTAAAACATATTTTTTATTACCATTTTAAGGTCTATATCTGTAAGTATATATGAAAAATCAATAGAATACCACCTTATATGTTTATATTTCATATATTTTAGGATTTTACCCTTTCCTATGATATTATATCTTCGAAAAATGATATACAGCGTCTTTTATTAATATTAATATCACAATTTCATTAAGTTTCATTTTATTTATATTTTTTAGAGGCTTTTACATGAATGTAAAAATTAAAAATAGTTATGCCGATAAAAATATTTTTTTATCTTAACTGAGCCAGATTTAAACTCAAAAAAGGTAATCTAAAATTGATAAAAAATATGTTTTTGAAAATATCTCGACGTAATATAGGCGAAAATCGAGTATGTAAAATTGTTTTATTTCTTAAAATAGAAATATCACCTCAAAAAATGTGATTTTTTGTTTTTTATTTACATTTTAACAATAAAAAATTTTAAAAGGTGGATTTTTGCTAATATCACGTCGAGATTTTCAAAAAAAATTTTTTTATCAATATTCGATTACATTTTTGAAGCCTAAATCTGGGTCAATGGGGGTTCAGTACCAATTAATTTTTCTTTTTTTTTAAAAAAAATATTTTATTTAAAAGATAAATATATTAAATATTTTATATAAAAGATAAATATATTAAATATTTTATATAATGCTTAAATATTCCATATTTTAATAATATTTATAATTGTTTAAAATATCTATAAATCTTTTGTCTGCAATTTTTGATTTTCTCGTATTTTAATGAACTTATATACAATTTAAATCTTGGCGCTACTAAAACTTTGTACCCCCCACTATTATAAAAGATATGAAATTTTAAAAAAATGGATACAAAAATTTAGTAAAGGTAAAAATTAGTTATTAGCTACATAAAATGCAAGAAATTTTATATCATATGATAAATATAGAATAAATTGTGAGAATACTTCATTTATCATATAATATAAAATTTCTTGCATTTTATATAGCTATATAAATATTTTTACCTTTGCTAAATTTTTGTATCCCCTTTTTTAAAATTTCATATCTTTTATAATAGTGGAGGGTAAAAAGTTTTAGTAGCGCCTAAATCTTTATTTTATTTGTGCAGTAGGCTAATAATTTTTGCCAATAGTTGATCTCTTTATTAATTTCAGTATTTAAGTGTTCGTGATATGCTTCACATGAATTTGCAACATATTGTGGATCAATATGTATTATTGTATTAATCGACAATACTGTGTTTTTTTCACATGGATATCTCTTTTAATTAAAAATAAATCGAAATATTCTTTAAACTAATGCTTTATTATTGATTAATTAATGCCATTATAATTTAGATAAGCCCTGACAAATATGCTCTATTTTTAAAAATGCTAAAAAATAACAATATTTATTATAATTTCAGATTCATTTTTATTAAAAACAGTTCTTAAATTTTGAATTTGATTCAAAATATAGCGGTTATTTTTATAATTTATTTGACTTTTTGTAAATTCTTTCGGCAAATTTCGATGTATTTATTGTATTTTATCTATAAATAGCTTTATTTATTTTAAAATTGACTGTTTTCACTTCTAATACCATGATAATTTTCTCATAAAAAAATATGACATATGTTTTTGCAAAAATTTTACAAGAAATTCTCCATTATTCTCCTTACGACCTATAATTTATAAAAAATTTGCCATATTTGATTTATTTTAAACGCCTTTATTGTAAATTATTATTGTCTCTTCTTTCTTTTTTATAAAATTTTTTAAAATATAAAAATTAATTTTTTGTCATATATATATATTGCATGCTGACGACATCTATAGCTGCCTCCCCGGAGAGTTGTCTCCAACTTTGATCTTTAATCCTTTTTTTCCTAGTGTTCCAATAATGCGTCACTTCCTAAGCTACCCAAAAGCCCAGCTGTATACGCGATTTTCGTTTTATCAATGACTCTGAAGGATACAAGTAATTTGTGGCTTTTTCATGATTTTTTATTTATCTCTACTTATTTCGCCTAGATGTGTCGCGACACCAATTCTCACTACTAGAAGAGCCCATTCCACACTATTGTCATATTAGACCAAGTCTTGATCCACTATACCACACTGGAACAAGTGTATATTGCTACTATATTTCTATAGTGCTTGGCCGCTTAATGTCATTCCCTCATTATTTATTAAAGAGTGACGTCTGCGGGATTCGAACCTCGATACTTAAATATTACATTAAGGAGTGTTAACCACTAAGCTATCTGGCTATAAATTTTATTATTTTATAATGATTTTATAAATTTCTCAAAACAATCTATGTCATAGGCCGTAGGGGTAATACGCCGTATAGTTTAATAAAAAAACGGTTATATCTCAAAATGTCCATTTTTAGAAAAAACATACCACCCTATGATGATTAATTTTTTATAAGTAAATGGATAAAAAGGGTATAAAGTGCCGTAATTGATGATTTTATGTTCCGATATAAGAGCATTAGAGTAAATGGTAATGACTATTGTTTGCTCAACTGAATAGTGAAATATTAAATATTTAAAAAAAAATTCAAATTTTTAATGAAACTGAATTCAACAGATTGATTTCTGGTGGAAATTTAAAAAGAAATATGTAGAAAATAAAAAAATGAAATGTTTTGATGTTTTTATGATTCGGGTTTAATTTCTTTAAAAGAGCTGATTGAGGGATTACAAAGTGTAATTAAACTGGATAAATAATGATTTAATTTTATTTTTCAGAGGTATGTCTTTTTTTTAAAAAAATGGTCATTATGAGACTCCACGAAAAAAAAACATTAAATTTTTTTTTCGGAGAGGCCAGATAGTTCGGCCGTTTATACTTTTGAAGAGGATATTTTAATATCATGGTTCGAATCCCGCTGTGTCACTCTTTAATAAATAATTGGGATTTACATTAAGCTGACAAGCACTATAGAAATATAGTAGCAATATAAAGTTCTTCCAGTGTTGTATAGCTGATTAAGACATGGTCTAATATGACTATTAGATGGGACTCTCCTAGGTGTAGGGATGGGTGCGGCGGCGCATCTCGGCAAAAAGTAAATAAAAATTTCATGAAAAAGCCACTAATTACCTGTATCCTGCTGAGTTATTGATAACGAAAATCGCATATACAGCTGGGCTTCTGGGAAGCTTAGGACGTGACATAATATTGGAACACCAAGAACCAAATGTCACAGAACACGGTATGAGACAACTCTCCGGGTTAGCAGTTATGGATGTTGTCAGCATGTAATATATAAATAGAGAGAGATTCTCTATAAAGAAATTTGCTATCAAAAAATTTTGCTGTATTCCGGGATTTGCCGAAAATCGCATTTACAGCAAGACCAACGCTAGGTTAGATGTGATATTTAACTTGAACATCAAGAAATATTTGTATAAAGACTAAGTAAGTGAAAACTCTTCTTGTTGGCAATTATATATTTTTCAACAAATATGCTTTTATTAATTGCTTTTATTTCAATTATAAACATTTTGAAAATGGTTCATTTATGATTCATTATGTTATATAGAATTTCAAACTGAATATATCTTTGAAAAGAAACACAATATAGATCGTTAAAGAGACAACTAATAAAAAAATATATTTCATTCGAAAAATAAAATTATATATTATCGTACGGAAACCTTTACGAGATCAATACAAATATCAATGACTATTAAAGTTACTAATAGGAAAGTTAATTACTTTAAAAAAATTTAGGAAAAATATTATTTTAAGATCTTTATTTCATTGTAAGCAAGACATAATCAAATATAATCTGAAACAAAAGTGGAATTGTCAACACCTTAGGGCTTTTCATTACAATCATCCAGACAAACTTCAAAGAATCACCTATTGCCCAACATATATATAATTCATATGGCATTTTATACTGCACTTCTTGAAACAAAAGATCGTTTTCAGGCACAGTTATACAAATCATATACTGCACAAACCCTATACTACACTCAAAAAGAGCAGCCAATAGACCACATGCTTCAAAAACAAATGATCCAAAAATTATCCTCATTAAAAAAATGATGAAAAATAAACCGATTGAATAAAAGACGGCACAATAAAACATACCAAACATTTCTAGCATCTTCTTAGCATATTTATGTTTATATACTTTCTCTTCAAAGTGTGTCAGCTTGTTCTTGTTCATATAAATCAAAATAAAATGGAAAATTAAGAGAAAAATCGATTGTACTATTAAAGTAGTAGGAAATCTTTCAACTTGCCAGAAAATTAATCTTAAAATAGACGATGTAATTGTTAAAAGACTGAGTATAGATGCAAATTCTATTTTCCTTTTTGATATTTGTGGTATGAACCCAATTATAGGAAATGTAACAAAACAAATATTGCCTATTGCTGATAGGAGAAAGAATTTTAACATGGGGGTCCATTTTATTTTTTTAAAAATAAAAAACTTTTGAATGAATTTGTGATTCATAAAATTGTCAAGAAGTGCATTCAAAAATAATTTTTTGAATTGATTTATTAATAAATTAAAAGGCTTAATTGAAAAAAAATTTAAATTTGATTTGCCTGCAAAAATCTGATTTCTGAGCAAATTATTTAATTTGTCAGAAATTTAAAAGGGGTTAATTCTGAGCAAATTAAAAACATTTGTTTTTTAGCATAAATATCGACAGTCTATAGATCGAGTTGTAAAAAACTTTGCAATTAATAATCATTGAGATTATGAAATAGTTTTAATAAATATTTTATTGTCTTAAACATCAAATTAAAAATGATAAATTAAGAATATAAAAAAATGATAAATAACAAATTGAAAATGATAAATAAAACAAATCATAAATACTAAATTTATAAGATTATCATGTAACATCGAGTTATGTATGAAATATTTAAATTGAAATTTGAAAACATGTAACATCGGTTATGTATGAAATATTTAAATAAAAATTTTAAGTCGAGAAGATTATTAATCAAAATTTTAAATAATCAAATTTTTAGTTTAATTTGTATAAAGTCAATCTAAGGCATACTTACAATCGAATACTTCAAATTAAAAGATATATTTATAAATAATAAGTTTAAAAAAATTGTAATTAATTTTAATATTAAAATTGATAGATATTTATTATCATGTTAAAGTTTTTTTCTAATTAATTATGGTTATTATAAGTTTAAAGATCTAAAATTTATACTTAATTTAAATCTGAAGTCTTAAAAAGATAAATTAATTATTTGGCTATTAAAAAAATATTTGTTTTGATTTTCAATTATTGAATTCAACGAAACAAAATTTCTGAAAAGTTGTTTTTTTTAAAAATATTCAAAAAAAGAAATATTTTAAAAAAAACAATTTTTAATATTTATTTTTAGGATTTAAACTTCCTTCACTTTAATAATTCTAATTAAATTTTTCAAATTTTAAAAATAAATAAAATTTTGTTTCATCAGTAATTATTAATTAAAAATTAAAATTTCATTTTAAAAATTGTATATCTTAAAAATTTTATATCTTAAACATTTTATATCTTAAACATTTATTTATATCTTGAATATTAATTTATATCTTTTTTTTATCTTGAATATTAATTTATATCTTATTTATAAATCACTATTTATTAATTTCTAATATTTTTACAATTTCACAGTTTTAAAAAAGGTCCCACCGAGATTCGAACTCGGGTCACAGGAGTCAAAGTCCTGTGTGATAACCACTACACTATGAGACCGATCAAAGAAAAAAATAAGATTAAAAATAATAACATTAATTAATCATTTTTAACGAGAAAAATTATTTATTAAATAGTTAATAAAAATATTATATGAAAAATATTATTAAAAAATCTTTATAAATTTTGGTTTATTTAAATCTAACAAAATCAATAAATATGCATTCATGACAGAATAAAGATTTTTATTTATACTATATTTAAAACTAGCTACATACTTAATTGCTAAATTTAAGAATGTTTCCGACAATAGTCTTTAAAATTTTGTTTTTTTGTGTTAAAGTTAAGTTTCAGAATAATTCTGCTCAGAAATCACCTGTATACGCGATTTTCGTTTTATCAATGACTCAGGAAACTATAGGTAAATAAATAACTTTAATTGATTTTCTAAATTTCAAACGCTTATTTTGTCGAGATGTATCTCCTCACTCATTTTCTCGGATTAACGAACTTTTCGGCTCATTCATATTATAACATGTCTTAATCAGTTATACAAAACTAGACCAATGATATATTACCACTCTAATTATTATTGCCTAATGTCATTCCAAATTGTTTATTGGAGTGAAGTTAAATAATCCAACCTCGATAATTGAATTTGCATATGAAAATATTAATTACTGCTCACTTTAGTCCATGAATTTACAATTTACAATTAGCAAGGCTAAATGATTGATATTGCAATTTAAACACTCTTTTATCAAAATTCTTGATAAATGGTGAAACACTCTTTCGATGCTTTTTTTCACCAAAAAAGAGATTGCACTATACTTAATATTAATAGATCTGTAAAATATATTCTAATTAACAGGTTTACCTAAATTCTGTTTATTTACAAAAATTGTTTCTTATCCGGCTTATTCTTTTATAAAAAATTCTATCTACTTGAATTTTTTTTATTGGTATAGGAAAATCGAAGTTAAATGTAAGATTCATATCTAAAAAACTAGATTGTAAAGATGAGTTGGTTTCTTTATATTTCAATACATATAACACATTTTCCTCACGAAGTTGCAAAATTTACATTAATAATTTCCTAATACTCACATTAATTAGTTTTGTCTTATAAATAGTTATCGTCGAAATTGAATTTAAATTTTATTTCAATAATATTTTAAAATACTCTTAATATTAAAATTGATGGTTATTGTCGCGCTCGAAGCGCGAGACATTCAATTAGCGACTGATTTAAATTTCCGGTTCGTTATATTCCCAATAAAAAACCCGTTGAAAAAATAAATATATTAATTATACAAGATGGTTGAAAAATTTTGTTTAAATTATATAAACATGGTCAATAAAAGCCACAATTAATGGCCTATAAACAAATAATATTAAGTAGTCTACCTCATACTACTAATATCTTCGAAGCTTATCATCGACATTTAAATAGCAAATAGTTCAAAAAATGGGTTGATATGTTTCATCATTGATAAACTAAAAAAGACTTTTTAAGTAATAATAAAAATAAATATTTAAAAAGTTTCAAAAAAATATTTTATGTTTATTATAGATTAAGAATTGACATATAAAATTTAAAATTCTATAGATACATAGATTTTTTCCCATTTAAAACTATATTCTGATATTTACAATTTATAAAAATTATTTATTGAAATCAATCTATTTTTCAGAGTTTTTGATTTTTTGTTTTTTGTCTTTTTTTTACCTGAAGATGGTCAAATGAAAATTTAAAACGTCTATTTTTCATTTCTTTATATAATTTATATATTTTTCATTTTTTGTGTTTTTATTTTTCTATATCGACGTTTTTTTTCTAAAAATGCCGAAAAAATGAAAAACGCAGGTGGCGTGTTTCCCATGCCATTGTATTGTCGAATAAATAGTTGTCGTCGAAAATAAATATAATTCTATTTGCATTGAAATATTAAATACTCTTAATATAAAAAATAGATAGTTATTATCGTACTAGAAACGCGCGACATTCAATAGGGATTGGTTAAGATTCGTAAGTGAATATTTTTTTGATTTTTTTTTAATTTTTTATAATTTTTATTTTAATTTTTAATAAAACAGAGTTTGATGTTTTATAGACTAAATTTCTTAAAAATACATATATTGTCGAGGCGAAAGCGCATGACCTGCGAATAGCTGCACTTATAAGCAGTTAATTTTTGAAATTCTGGTTCTACAAAGGTTTGTGCCACTCAAAAGAATTGATGAGGGGTAAAGAAAGTATATTGAAAGAAGCATGAAATCTTCTGATAAAGAAGGACCCCGGATTCTTTTTTCATATACTCATAATTGAATCTATATTTGGTTTTTTTTGCTACGCAAAAAATTCCATATATAGTAATAATTATGAGTATATGAAAAACGAATCAGGGTCCTTATTTATCAAAAGAATTCATGCTTCTTTCAATATACTTTCTTTACCCCTCATCAATTCTTTTGAGTGGCACAAATCGTTGTAGAACCAAACATGGTTTAAGATTATATGCCTTAATATATAACAAGTTATATTTAAAAGTAAATCCTGAGAGGTGTGTAAGCACACAACCTCACTCTACCCCTCTTTCCATCGTCTAATTTATCTAAAATTGATAGACTCTTTTCTTTCTTTAATAAAAGCATAATTTTCTCCTAACTTAGAAATTCTAAAAGGGCCTTTAAATTCAATATCGTTCTTAGAAAAAATCTTATTTTTGATAAATATGTGATCTCCGACTTGAAATACACGTTTTTTCTTATTTTATTCATATTTTTAACTAAATTTGATTTATTTTTATCGGAGGTTTTGATAATTTCTTTCAAATCAAATTTTGTTTTGCGTATTATGGAATCTAATTCACTATATTCTATAGTAATCTCAATTGGTGAAAATCCTATCATTCTGTTGTAACTATTTCTCAAAGTAAAATTTATTTTGTCTATAATTATCGGAATTTTTTCTTTTCGATTGCATTTTTATATCCGTGTAATTATTTGATTTATTCTTTCAATCATACCATTAGACTGGGGGTTGTATGGCGAACTTTTAATATGTCTTATGTTATTTATTCGAGACATATTTTGGAAGTCGAAACTTGTAAACTGTTTACCATTGTCTGTAATAACATTTTTTTACAACTCATGAATATCAATCCTTTTTTTGAAACAACGGATAACTTATTTTGATGTGATTTTCTTAAATAATAGACTCTAGTATATCTTGAGTATTGGTCATTGATTGTAAGAATATAATTTTTTGTTATTAATGGAAAATCGTCTTTATCATATGTTGTAAATGGTCTATAGATATATGATGAAATTGTTTCAAATATTTGACTAGGTGTTTTTATATTATTATTAACATCATGGTTGATTTTATGATTTTTATATTGTTGACAAAATGGGCAATAATTTTATATTTCAGTTAAAATTTTGAAAATACAGTATACCCTCGATTTATCTCCACCTCGATTTATCTCCACCCTCGATTTATCTTCACATATTTATGTTTTTCATGGTAATTCATTAATAAATACCTCGAAATAACTTCACCCTCGAAATAACTCCACCATTTTTTTTTGATTTTTTTTCCCATCTGCAAATGAAGATTAAAAGATGCAGGTTTTCACTTGAAGAAAAAAATGAAATTATCAAATATGCCGAATCAAACCAAAAAACATCACATACACGAATTGCAGAGATAT